>MINK01172765.1:4414-23713 GCA_001735545.1 Phormia regina
AAAAAAAGTAGTGTGCGTTTATAGGAATATGCTCCAGTTTAGTTGTAAGTTTAACATAACCTTTTTACGTATATTTATTAATTAAAACAAAAATTGTAATCTCAAAGTATGTTTTTTTATGTTTTTTTTTTAATTTAAATTAACAGTAATAATAATAATAATAAATTATAAGAGATTGTCTTTCATTTCGAAACAAAATTATTTAAACAAAACTTCGTTATCGAAGTATACGAATATTTAGCAATATTCGAATCGACACTTTTAACAATAATTTGTTAGAGAAAGATTTTCTCGATATGGATTCACTATCTGAGAGCACCTCCCTCGTGAATTCTATGATTTTTTTTTATATATATATATATAATTAAAGTCACCTTTTACTATTACGAACATTAAAGGCAAGTTGTAATAATGGCCCTTAATACATTAAATTCTGTCTCAAAATACGATTCTCCACATCAATTTCATATATTTAATAATAAACACGCGGTCAAAACTTGTTCAATTTACAACTTCATATTCAATTAATACAAATCATTACAAAAAATTATCAATATACATACATTTGTATAACTTAAACTGAATCTTCATTTTATAATATTATTGATTAATGAATGTTTAACCTGTTTTATTAATATTACATTTAATAACTTAATTTTCCAAATCCATACATTTTGAAAAAGTATTATTATTTGTTAATTTACAATAATTTTTCGAAGAAAAAATGCATAAGTAAATTTGGTATGTATTGCCAAACGATGAAAACCCATATAAAAGAAAAAGGTGCGACAAGTGTCACACATGTCGCACCTTTCATGTGTGCTTTTCATGTGTGACATACATTTCATTTTTAAATTGATGTCTGTGTGTGTCTTTGCTTGTATTTAAAAATGCCTTCGTATGCATGCAAATAAGCAAAAAGGAAATAACACAACATAACAGTTAAAGTAAAATTAAAAAACCTTCATTTGCTTAAAAGTAGTAAGCAAGTAAACATTAATTAGATGTATTTCAGTTTTTGAAAAACAGTAAACAGTAAACACATTGATTGTATTTTTAAGCTTATATATTAGGAAAACTTTTACAAATTAAATATGATCCATTTCTATAACATCATATATTGATATATATACATCGCTTATTTTTGGACTCGGTAAACATATCAATTTAATACTTTTATTATTCGTTACATAATTTTGTTCTTTAATTAGCCATAGAAAAAGCAAATAAAATTGGTCGGAAATACCAGGATATACATATATGGGAAATCCTTCAAACTCGTTTACTAGTGGAACACAGATCTGTTCGCGTGAATAACTTTTACCGAATGGCATCAATGTTACGGTGGTTTAAGATAAAAATTTATAAAAAAAAATGCCAAAATTCTATTTACAGTCCTTAATCAAAAATACAATGCTGTATCTAAAATACAAATTAAAAATATCGCGATAAATTAAGTATGCGTGGATACATTAGCGATTTTAGAGTCATTAAACCTTCTTATAAAATTTGCAAAATCAAGTTTTTAATGATGTTGTGCTGTTTATATTCATCCATTAAATGCAAAACTCATCATTTTTTAAAATAAGGCAATATCATTTATATAAATTTTTTAATTGCAGTTAGTCAAATCTCTAGAGCAATGGTTCTAAAATAGGGGTCCGTAAGGGCATTCGTCGGGGGTCGCGAAGAGATCCTGAAAAATATTCTTGAAAACAAATTTTTAATGCAATTATTACGTAGATGTCCAAATAAAAATTCCAATGAGAGTAGAGATTATTTAAAAATGGAATGATATGTTTATTCAAAATATTCTTAAACTTAAGACAAAAGTAAAGATTTTTTAATTGAGTTCTTATAAGAATCAAGTAGGAAATACCCACAAGAAACTGACAAAAGGTGGGATCTGGGATCAATTAAGAAAGGTGTAGCTGTTCGAATTACAAAACTACGATTTTGAAGACATTGAAAAACATTAATTAAAAAGATAAATAGTTTAATTTAACCGATAACTACAATTGTTTCAATGAGAACCTTCACTAATTTTATATACTATATTATTATATATATATATATATATATGTTATATATAATATATGATATATATATATTTTATTATAATATATTTATATATATATATATATATATATATTATATATATATCTTATATTATATATTATATATATATATATATATATATATATATATATATATATATATATATATATATACATATATATATATATTTTTTTTTTTTTAAATTAATAGTACCAAAAGCATTATGCTCTCTCTATTCTAATCATAGAACAACGTATCATAAATCATAAAGAGCTTTTATTATAAATTTTTGGATGACCACGAGTCTACTCACTATATTGTAAATATTTTAGTTGTTTTCAAAATATTGACTAAACGGAAACTATTTCTGAAAAATGTAATTTTTCGTTTATTTTTACATACGAAATGATTAATATTTTGATTTAAATGGTAATGAAGATCAGATAAAATAAATTTGAATCCAATAAAAATAACATTACAAAATATTGGACAAACAAATTTTTTAAAGTAAAAAAATTTCATACATTTATAGAAAGCTTTTATGGAAGTTTCTCTAAATTTGATCTTTCTGAATTTTTTGATTAATATATTTACTTTTGTAAAACAAAATGTATTAATTCAACAAAAATAAATATCGACGTATATTATTTAGTAAAGAAAGAATAGTAAACTACTTAAATATCCGATTCCAAGTTATGGAAAAGTTCTAAATTTCAAGAAATTATAAAATTTAAAAATTTCCAAATATATCTAAATAAAAACTGACTATACATGTTTATATTCATTTAAACAGGGAAGCGTTTGGGATAATAATCATTAGTTTTTAAACTCATGATTTATAGCCGTTTTAAAAGTACAACATAGAGATTAAAATTGTTAATATATAAAATTAACATAACAATTTATATTTTAAAAAAGTTAAAGAGTTTTGTAAATTTTTAGAAAAATGCATTTCAGTGCTTTTCCGCTTATTGGCACCGAACTCCTTTATCATTTTTATCAACATTCAAAGTAACGATATTTTGCGTTCGCAGGAAATGATATAAGATATGCAAAAAATTGTCTTAATATCAAAAGTTTCATAAAACAAAAACAATGTTGCAATTATTAAAGTAACTTTTTATCTTTTAAACTAGTTAAAGTTGCGGTGGGTCGCGCTTTCAATGCAATGTCAAAAGTGGATCGTAAAGCAAGACCTTATGAGAACCCCTGCTCTAGAGCATAGGTAGGCATCCATTAGCACTCAACAAAAAAATATGAAGCTAATAGATAAATCGCAACACACATCTTAAGAAAATAAAAATTTTTAATTTCAGTTCCATACAGATCGACCAATCGATTTGTATGTCATCTCTTTTTGTGCCTATCAATGCTCAATAGTGGCATTAATTGAAAAATCGTGTTTTTTTTCGATTTTTCGTCATATCGATTTCGATATATAATGTTAAAGAAGCTACAGATTGACATATATTAACGCCAATTTTGATTAGCGCTTTAGGTATGCTTCGACGATTAATGTTAAAGTAAAAACATCGCGTTCTTTGTCAATGAAAATCGCTGATGAATATTTTTTGTGAAATTATATTTTATTATAATTTAATATTTTAAATATAATTTAATATTTTAAATGTCATTTAGAAACTTTTTTGATAACGCTATACTCTAGCTTCACTGAAACAACGTTGCGAGTGTGCATCGCGAAAAATGTATTTTCTTGGAGTCATTCACCATTCAAAAACTTGTTATAGTTTCAAACAATCAAGATTCAGGTCTTGATTTTTTTATGTCACAGCAAATTGCATCAAAAGTTGTTTTAGAAAGTCAGATTTAAAAAAAAATATTTGAGGTCGGTTTCATAAAGGCAAATTTAAAAAAGGAATTGCCCATATGAAAAAAATTGAACTAAGAACATAAAAAATTGAAGTACCTACAACTCGAACGCAAATAACTTAAAAAGTGTAACAGATAAATAGAGCGTATAAGCATATTTTTCGTAGATCTTATCAATGCCTACAATAATCTATACAAATATTTAAAATCGGAAAAGAAAAAAAAAATTGGCAGGCGATTTAAAAAATTTTATATCAGTGGTAACCAACTTTGAACCCTTTACTCCGCCCCTGAGGGGTTTGCTTGGTTCCCCTTCCAAATTTAACATTATACATCCTCTGCTACGTCTATTTTCAATTTTCATCCTCACAATACTAAAATTAAAATTTCTTACAGTTATTTATTTTTTCAATGCAAAACTCAAACGATGTAATTTGTATATCTAAAACGATGGATTAAATTATTAAATGATACATTAAAAGTTTAACAAACAAGTTATTTGAACTCAGTCTTTCAATCAAATCCCAAACAAAGGAGAGACACCTGACACTACACAAAATGATGATGACATAATTGTTGTTAGTCCAGAGGACATTAAGGAAAACGTAAACAGTCAGATCATGTCACCTACCTTGGTATTCATTTAGATAGGCGACTTACTTGGCGCCATTACATAGAATATGAATTTAAAAGCTTCTAGCATTCACTGGTTAATAAACAGCCAAACAAAACTAAGCCCTGACAATAAAGTCATCCTGTATAAAACTGTTTTAAAACCAATTTGGACATATGGCATCCAATTATGGGGAACCGTCAGTAATACGAGTATTGATCTTATACAGAGGGCCCAATCAAAAATTCTTAGGACCATAACGGGTGCACCATGGTACATATGAAATGAAATTATCCATGAAGACTTAGAGGTGCCGTTAGTCAAAGACGAATTCAAGAAATTTTAAGAAAAACACATCCTTAAGCTACAAAATCATCCCAACCCACTAGTAAGACGTCTTGCTGAAGTACAAACGTACTCAAGGCTTCGTAGAGTCGACTTACCACCCCGCTGATGTGAGGCAACAATTTAGGCTCCCGCGGGAGAAAAACTAGCTTTAATTTAGTTTTAAGATTTAGTTATTAATTGTGAGGCCTATAAAAAGCAGAATCAATAAATAAATGAAAAGTTAAAAAATATAGTATCAAAAAAAGTACTGTAGTATAAACTTTTCCAACCCTGAGTACACTTACATCTTTTGTGTACTTCCCCACTCATAAATATGTAGGCATTCTTGCCGTTTGTGCTATGACATGAGAGTTCAGACATAATAAATAAAAGAATTTAAAAATAAAAGAAAAAACACAATAAAATTATGCTATTAGGAGCAATTCTACAACAAATACCACAATTAATTTTGTTCATTAAAACAATAACAAAAATTATATAAAAAATGTAAACAAAACACTGTTACTGTTAGTTCAGATCCACTAAGTGGTTAACTAATTACAAAATGGTTTATTAAATAGCTTTGATTGATAAAAGGGCCACCAATAGTTTCATTAGTCAAAGAAAAGCGAAGAAAGTGAGCGAAGATCAGGGGTTTCAGCAGGTAAACATCAAAATTGTCCCAGCAGATGGAACGACATCAGGGGAAAGTGAAACAGTGAATACAAATATTGTGAGTGGGAAAAGGACGGTGGAAATGTCATTACTCATCTTACCAAACGTATTGGATGGGGTGATTCTCGGAGTAGATTTTCTTTCCAGAATGCAAGCTACGCTGAGTCTGGATGGTGTGGATTTCAAATTTGGAGCCATGGAATCTGGACAAGACATGGTTCTGGGTCAATTTTCTCGAAATTCTTGAGTATACTCTGAAAACCAAAATCAGATTGCAACTTTCCTTAAGTATGAGTTACTATCAAATTAATGTATAGAACCTTCATGTAGCCGATATAGCTCTCCCATCGTACTAGCCCTGAAGAAAAAGGGTAAATGGCGACTTTGTTTCGATTTCCGACATTTGAACAGTAGGTCCAAAACGAACGGTTATCCGCTGCCGAGAATAAACTAGAATAGAGTTTACGATTAAGATTACGAGATGTGAAATATTTTAGTACGTTGGATTTAAAAAATGGTTATTGGCAGATTCTACTTGAGAAAAGTAGCAGAACCTTCACAGCTTTCACGGTTCCGAGTATAGCATTATATCAATGAAAAATGATGCCTTTTGGCTTACGTTCCAACGGGCACTAGATCAAGTGCCGATATAATGGTAACAGGGAAAACGCTGTCGGAATACATGGATAATCTCAAAGAAGTTTTTCGTAGGTTAAAGGCTGTGAAACTACCAAGTCACGTCAAATGTTCCAATATTCAAAATTGTTCCGTATTTCCATATGTAACGATATAATATTCGTAAGAGTATATTCAATTTCTTTTAATATCAAAATATTTATTAGTGAGTTTATTTGAAGTGTTCATAATTACTTTTCTACTGAAAGAGTTTTTAAAATTACCTATTAAAAGTATATAAATAAGTATATTTTCCTTAGTTTTTTATTAAATTTTTTAAGTTTTTAAATAATTTACCTGGCTAGAATATCTTTTTTAATTAATTTATGCCTGTCACCATTTAGCTGATATAAACATTATTTTTATATATATAAGTATCCTTAAAAATATGCCGATTTATTAGAGTATTAGACATTGGAGATTACATTAAAACACTTTTTTATTTGCAAAGTAATTTGGGATAATCTATCTGATATTATCAATCGTCCAGAAAAAATAAGAAAACTTATTGATACAGTAGTATCTTTTGCTTAAACTCTTATTGCAGGAGAGAGTTTAAAGCTGTACAATTTTTATAAATCCTACGAGAAAAGGATGCAAGCCTCAGATTGGTCAATACCAAAGTTCAAGAAGAGTGGTTCGAGGGATAAATACCAATTTTCATCGGAAGCAGAAAGAGGAGCACCCGGTTAATGGTACATTTTTACGGGATTTATGCAAGTTAAAGTGATTTTCGAAAGAGCGATTTATATGGGAGCTATTGGTAAATTATGAACCGATCTTCATGAAATTCGACACAGGGATTTGTGGTTACATAAAACTTATATGTGTTAAATTTCGCTAAAATATTTAAATTCTTAAGGTAATATTGAGTGTTAAAACTCGATTCCGGGAGAAAATTTGTATGGGGGCCAAATGAAAAATTGGGCCGATTATGACCAGAAACAATAGGCTCCGTTCTTGTACAAAAAAAAAATCATATGTACCAAATTATCTCAAATTATTATCTGGACTCGGATAGTGATTCTGAGTCAAACGGTATACTTTAAGGTGGGTGTAGGAAAATTTTGTCTCTGCGTTACAATATACAAATACAATAAAAACGTAATAACCCAACCACCTATGGTGGCGTAGGGTATAAAAATTAATAAGGTATTACGATGAAAATACGGACTCAATTTTGTACTGGGTTAAGTTCAAAGTGAAGTTTTTTAACAAAAATAATATTCATACATTCTAATCACTTTATTTTTTTTTAAATGTCTGGTTATTTAGTAGACGGTTAACAGAAAACCCGGATTTTTAATATTATCCAATTTTCTGCTCACCATCAAACCGGGAAAAATCTGTATTTTCAATTTTTTTTAATAGCAACACTAATTCTGAATAATATATATTTTTTTTCTGAACCATATTATTTTCATAACAGTATTTTTAAATAATAACTTTTATATACTTGCCTTTTTGTCACCATCCACAGAAGCTGGAATAGGGAGGACTTCTGAATCTATTATGGCTAAATCTTCTGGGATCTTTTGTAATTGTGAAGGACGTTGGGGTTTCTTTAAAACCGTAGGAGATAAATGAATACCCTTTTCTAAGTCTGCTTCTTCCTCATTGATAATTAGCTTATTATTTGTCATTATTGTTGTAGAAGTTTGTTCAGTCAAAATATCGTTAACTGAATTTTGTATATCGGGTGTATTGTTAATTTGAGTCTGCTCTTTAGTGTCCCTCGATAACGAAGTGGGAGTACCAGGTACTGAAATAAAAAACAAAGTTATTTAAGTTTAAATGTTCTAGCTTTAAAATTTAAAGCTACTGATTATAAGGTTAAAAAGTTTATATTAAATTTGTATTTAAAAAATAATAACATAATATATATTTATTCATCTTTTACCATTAGAGTACTTACTCTACCATTATATTAAGTACTCAAATGGTAAAAATGTAACAGTATTTGAAAAAAAATTTATGTCAATAAACAATTTAATTTTCCATACTGGCAAAACCATTTAAAACTTTATTTAAATATATTTCATATTGTTAGTCTAATGCTAAACAAGTCTTCTTATTTACATTTAAATATATTTCCTGTGACTCTGCAGACACAAAAATTCGTACTATACAATTTAATGTAGAATTTTGAAGCTGTGCCTTGATCTTAACAATATGCTGAAAGCTTTGTATTTATTATTTTCCACAAAAAAGAACCATTTACATTTTTATTCCCATTTAGAGGAACAACACTTTTTTTCTTTAAATTTAATAATCCGTATATGATCACTGGGAATGCAAAACAACGTAACATTACTTTTCATAACTACTGGAGGCACAAAAAACGCTTGATTATAAAATCAAAACAAAATATCCCGTAAACAAGATTTTTGGTTTATAATTAACGTGACCAGACAAAAGAACTGAAATACATTTTTTAGGTTCTATTAAGTACTTAGGAATTAAACTTGATAAAAAGTTGATCTTTAAACAACACATATTGCAAACCTCTACAAAAGCAATAAAATGTGGCAGAGCTCTATTTCCTCTTTCCATCTTCAACTCTGAACACAAAAGGGGTATCTTAAGAATTTCCTATACATTTTCTTAGAAATAATGGTTATTCTATATTTATTCCTTAATTTGTAAATACTTTAACTATAAAAGTATATGTTATTTAAAAAATATATTTGCCTCAATACTATTTAGTAATACCTCAAATCATCTAAATATATAAAGATTTTTATATTTTTAAGTTGTGATAGTTGAATAAATAAAAAAAAAAACAAGACAATATTGCAGAAAAATTAAATTTTTTGTTCTTAAAAAATATAAATTTAAAGAATTATGAGTAAAATGTAGTTCGTTCCGTCCTTTATTGCTTCTTCATTATTTAAAAAAGAGAGACAAAACAGGAGTCTGATTTTAAAGATTTTTTTATATATTTGAAAAGTGCTGGCAAGATAAAGAAAACATAAGCTTACTCACCTAAGTGAGTTTTAATTGTTTGCTTCTTTTTGATATCGTTTGCAGTAAGCATATTTTAAAACAGTTTAATTGCCTTAAACATAGTGCGACTTCATTTTGATGTGGATAATCTCTCAATTATTTATCATATAGAATTAAAAATACTCGAAGCTGCGATTTTATCTACATCACACGTAGTTAATTCTCAGGATTTAGGTCGTAAAGTCCAATCATAAACAGCGGCAAGAGAAATGATTAGACAATCTGTAAAACGTGGACAAGTATCTAAAACGTCCAGCAAACAGAAATGCCCCCACTAAAAATTCAAATGTCAAATGGAGTAAAATAGATTTGGAAAAATCTAATGCTTTTGCAGATATCATTACTCCGATAATAATATCGATAATATTTTGAATTTTTTATATATAGCGTGTCAAATGGAACTATATATAATATATATTTCCCCAAATGAAAAAAAAAAACAGAAATAAACATGTTAAATAACAAAAAGTCTACAGTATAAGATAAAATGACATTACAATAAAGTCATTACCATATAAAGGCCAAAAACCAGTAAATATACTGTCCTTTTACCGATCCATTAGCTTGCTACCAATTTTCTCTAAAATATTTGAAAAATTACTTTTAAAGCGTTTAACACCTTATCATAGTAAAAACGGATTATTCACGGTACACAAGTACAGTGTCACCGCATTGCAAAATTGATATCTAATTCTTTTGAAAATAAAAAATACTGTTCACCTGTGTTCTTGAACATACAACAAGAGATTGAGAAAGTTTGACATGAAGTATGTTATTTGTTTTTCTTCTCGTATTTAAAAACAGTGGTTTCTATGTTAAAATTAATAATGACATCTCTAAGATTTGCCATACAAATGCTGATATATGATAGAATAAAAAATGGAAGTATTTTTTATTTTATTTCCATTTCTTATTTCTAATATAAAATATTTGTTAATCAATTTACTAATTTTGAAATGAAAACATTAAGTATTTCTATTTATACTAAATCAAATGAATTTCTTATAATTTTGTATGTTATTGAACAAAATAAATTAAAAAAAAATGAAATATTTTATTTAATCAAAATTAAAACAAATAGTTTTCTTAAAGAAAACATTAAAACGCTTTTATCTGATTATTCCAGTCTTGAATAATATTCAATATAATAATATTCAAATAACTATTTTGATAATTTTATTCAACAAAGACTATAAAGAAATAAAAATATTCATCTAACAAAAGGTTTGATTAAAAAAATATATATGTAATTTTTCAAATAAATATTTTGATAATTTTATACAAAGAAATAAAAATCAAAATATATATAATTTTTCAAATAAATTTTTCCTTTTTCAAACAATCCATGACAGAACTATAGAAGGTAGAACCATTTAGAATAGTTCTAAAAACAAAAGAAAACAAATTAGAAATAAAAGTAAAGTAAAAAATTGTTTGTTGGTGAAATTTTAATTTTTTGCAAAAAATAAAAAAAAAAAAAAAATCCAACATCTGCAGAACTCCCTTTTAAGAAATTAAACACGAAAAATTATGTTAATATAACTTTTAAATAAAATTTACACATTTGTATACAATTTATTTACGTAATTTCTTTTTTAATTTTAAGAAAACCTTAGATTATAACATAGATATGAAGTTTCATTGTGAAAAATCTAAGTCTGTTGTCAAAAAAACCTATGTCTATGATTGTGTTAGTAAAAAAATTCATTGGAATGAAAAACATTTGTAGGACGTGTGCTTTTTGGATTTTTTTTTTTTTAATGAGTTTTTTTAAAATTTCCCATTTTTGATGTTTTGTTTTGATATTTTTAATTTTATTTTGTTTCATATATGACTGAATTTTCAGGCAAAATACAATTGAGAACATAATTTCTAGTGATTGTACCTTCTGTAGTTATATTATGTAAACATATATAAAAATATTCAAAGAAATTTCTCTTGAATAAAATTATTTAAAAATTATGAATAGAAAACATTAAACGTTTTGAAACAGATTTTATTTAATTTTTAAAATAGAAAATGAAATAAAGAGTAATTGTATCCAAGCAAAGTAAATAATATATATTTTGAATTTCGTTGAAGACTTTGGAATTTGATTTAAATTTAATAAATGTATGTTCGAATACTTCTGTGGAAATTTTTTATGTTATTTGGCTTCTTAACAAATGGAATACTATTTAAATAATTTTAATTCAAATAAATTTCAAGTAAATAATAATCATATTATAAAGAGTACAATATTATTGAAAACTATTTTATTTTAAAAAGTACAAATAAAATATAAAAATTTGTTGTTTTAACAAATATTTTGATTGAAAATATTCACAATGAACAGCTATGATATTTTTTGTTCACATACTTAATCAACAGATGTCTCTAGAAAACTTTAAATACAACTTGATAGTCATTACCAACGGCTTTTAAAATGGAATATTGTAGTTAACACTCAAAAATCAAATCATACAAGGAAAGAAAATTGTCCATCTGTATTTCTCAATGGCTCCGCTATACCCAATAGTTATGTCGTTAAATATTTGGGTTTTCAACTGGACCGGCGACTTACTTGGAAAGCCCACATAAACTCTAAACGGAAGCATCTGGATAAAAAGTTTTGTCAAATCTATTGGTTACTTGGGCGTAAATCCCTATTATCACTTGAAAATAAAGTTTTATTGTATAAAACTATATTAAAACCTATTTGGACCTATGGGATAGAATTATGGGGAACTTCCAGCAATAGAAATCATCAGTCAACCATACTAACTTAATGGCAATTACACTACTAGATGAGACTGATGAAGTTATAAGACTTAAATTAAATCACATTTAAGATCTCCCTTTTATTTACTCTTAGGAATAAGAACATAATTAAATAATAATAAATTTAATTTCTAATTAATTTTATTATGCTAATTGTTCATTAGCTCTCACTAGTTAAACTGGTTCTCAACTGGAACTTTGATGACTGTTAGGTGTCAATTGGTACTTAACAGGAAATTTAGTTTCTATTAGGTTCAATTGGTACTCAACTTGTACTGAGGGACCGGTACTATTGCTACCAATTTCCCGCAGGGTTTTCATGAGTATTTTCAATAATTTGAGAAAAATTCAAATCTTTGACTGAGAGAGACCCCATGCCGCAGAATTACTGTTTCCTTGCGTTACTATTTTTATAAATGACAAAAAAATTTATTTTTGGTAGTTTTCCATCGATTTTGATAGACTTTTTCGAACATTTTGGTACATTGTAAATATTTTCAGTGGCTACACTAATTATGAGGCTTATAAAACTCAATATCATTTCTTATGTATGAGTTTTATTTTTATTTTAGACCATTTTGAAATAGCTCTGAACATAAGAGAGAATATTTATTTATTAAAATATTATTTTGTGAAAATTTAGTTAAGAAACATTTAAGTAAAAGCTCACACTTAAGTAATATTTAGTTTTACAATTTAAAACTTAAGTTGACAAGAAAATAAACAAAAATCTTAAACGTTTTATGTATTTACATTAGGTTGCATCGACTTTTCAATATTTTTTGTTAAGTAAAATTTATAGTTTCTTTACATTTATTTTAAAAATTTTTCTCATAATTATTTTAACCACAAATATCGTTAAAATATCGAATATTATTATTAGCATTATTATAGCACCAATAGTAAATGAAATAAAAATTTTATTTAATAATTTGAAATAATTTAAAGTAATCTGCAGCTTAGGAGCTCATAGAAAAGTTTCATTAAAATCGTTTGGAAACAAAATTTACATAGGTACCTCCCCTGCCAACATATTCTTACCAAATTTGAACTGAAGTTGTTATATATAGCAGAATATGATATCACTTTCTCATCAGTTCTTTTATGAAACTATTAAGTAGTTCATTTTTAGTGGTAAATTAGAGTAATTTTTAGTGATAAATTTTGGACACTTTTTTGTCGAAATTCTAACAAAATATATCCAAATTTTTTACTACATATATAAAAAATATATATGTTTATAAATAATTTTCTTATTAAAAAGTCACCTTTATTTTTATATTCAACTTTTGATTTAAACTTCGAAAGTAAGACGTCAACTAAATACCATACTTTTTTCACATATTTCTAAAAATCAAAATTAATGTTAATTGTTTTTGTAAATTTATTTACATTCGCTAAAATAACGTATTTTGAATACTGAAAGAATACATTTTTCTGATAGTGGTTAAAACTATCTCTAATACTTAGAGGAAAATTACAATATGTTAAAGAAAAAATATCATAAAGAAAACATTTATATCATACTTACATTTATCAATATCTTGACTTTGTAACGACGAAGAATCATCGTACAACTCTAGTGGGAGCGCTGAGTTGCGGGGTTCCTATGAAAAAAATATAAATATATAAAAGAGATTAAATTTTGTTTGAATATACAAAAAACATTAATAATATTTACTACATACAATATAATTGAAAAAAAAAAAACACACACACACACACAAAAAATTCCCATAAATAAAGGCACGAATAGCACGAAAAATTACACTCAAGTGTACGTTATAAGCATTCTTGATGACCATAAATCTGTTTTATAAAATTTGAAATACATCTTCATGTTATCATAGTTGGCACTTTTTTAGAGTTAAAAAAAAGGTTACCAAAAAATAGATCCTCCTCGTGTACATAAGTACTGTTACTTAGCTTTTTAATATCATTATGTCGTATTAATATAAAATTATTTTTACAATTTTTAATAACTTAACAATAAGAACATATATTGTTGTAGTCATATTACAGTAACCATTTTTATCTCTGTGAATGTATCGTTACTATATTGCAGCATAAGGAAAAAAATTCTCAGATTATATGAATAAAGAACCTTTGGTAAAAAGTTATTTTATATAAATGAATACCTTTGCTCTCGACAGTAATGTCGGAAGTGAGTTTAACGGGGACTTCTATGCAGAGGAAAACGACTTGAATCTTTCATCAATTATAATGGTAATATAACAAGGAAGTTTTTAAATAATAAGGTACATCCACGTATCTGAATATAATTTTCGCGCACATTAAGTACAAAGACCAGTTGCACGAGTTTCATTATATCAAAGGTAAATTTATACAGCCTCCACAATTACCGTTATATTTTAAATCTAAATTTTTCCTCTTAAAAATCTAATGAAAAAATACATTTTGGTTTTAGGTATTTTTTTTTTTTTTTTTTGCAATTAAAATAAGTGTAGTACTGACTACGCTCTGTATTTCGGGACACAAAATATTTAGGCGTTCAAATTTGTTGTCACAACAACAAAAACAATCTTTGTGTCAAATTTCGTAAAGTTATCTCAACGGAATCGGCTAGTGATCGGAAATGGATTAAGAAAAAATTACTTTATTCATTTACTTTTTGGGACAAAAATATATACTGTTTTTAATATATATTTTGGTTAATTACCAAAAAATGTTTCATACAAAAATGTTAATGTTTTATAATTTTTTGGATTTTTAATTTATTTTGGTAATACTTTTCCAGAGACCATAAGAGTTATATGTTTTAAAAAATAAACCAAATTTTAATTGTTATTTTTAGTTTATTGTTTGAAAAATAAAAATTTACTTTGATTCTTATTTTATCATACGAAAATAAAAAATGTATTTTGATTTTTTTTAATAAATATCAAAAATAAAAATCAGTTTGTGATTTTTAAAACATAAATGAAAAAATAAAATTCAAACAATAAGTTTTATATTTTCAAATGGTAGATGAAGTTTTTAAACCAATTTTGACTATTCTTTGAGATATCTAACACTTATATTTTACAAAAACTCGATAAAAGGTAAATAATAATATAATAGTAAGTCAGTATTAAAATATTTTTTTATCTGCTCAACAGTTTCGCAGTTTTTAAAACTATAACGTAATGATGTCTTTTCATTGGCATGACTACTATCACCACCTCATTCGACGGCCACTTTAATAAAACTAGAGAACCATAATAATTCTATTGGAGAAAGATAATACCAATTTCTATTAGATATTCCTTGAAAACATCGGTCAGAAATTTGTTGAAGTTAATTCTGAACGGAACAACTTTCTCTAATCGTTTTTATTTCATTTATAGATCAAATATAAACATTTTTATGAAATTAGTATTTGACAAACCAATTTTCATAACAAAGCTTTGACCTTATAGTCATCATTAACATAAAAATGACTCATGTATATTTATTAGCACATACACCTGATCTAAAATCCATAAACATCGTTTATTTATAAATTATAATAACGTAGATACATGCAAGTTAGTTTTATTTTATGACACAAAAAAAATAAAAATCATTTTATGATTTTTACTTTTTGTTTAAAAATATAAAAATCATAGAACTTGAATACTATTTCAAAAATTATCAATTATTGTTATAAAAAAATTATAAAATAAAACATAAAAAATAATTTTTATTACTGAGAAATAACATAAAAATCAAAAATAAAATTTAATTGCACAATAGCTTCCATAACCTAATAACAAATGCTTGGTGTACGCAGAATTTTTCTAACTAATTTCCTTCATATGGATGTTTTTGGATATAAAATTATACGAATAATAATTAAGTTTAGTCTCTGCTTATAACTCCTTAACTGTACATCAATAATGGCGTTAAAGGATTTATTTTTTAGTGTGAGGTTATAATATATAATAACACTTTAAAGAACGAATAACAAAATTTTGAAAAATGAGTGAAATAAAAATTTTCTATTTTTAATTTAATGAATTTTTTACTAAAACATTTGTTTAATGGTGACTTTTGTTATCAGATTAGCTTCAAATTTTACATCTAAGTAAAAGTCATTATAAAAATATCTCTAGAACTGATTATACCAGTTCTAGAACTAATGATTGAGAACCAATTCAGATACTTTTATAAAATCTTCGAAACTAATGATATGAATGATATTACAACCAATTCTAACAGTTGGTTAGATTAATTTTAAGGAATGTTTTAAAGAACTAGTGCTTAAGAACTAATTCTGTATGACTTCTACACCATAAAATATATTACTGTTTCTCGAATGGCTGTTCAAAAAAAATTTATAAAAAGTTTCGCAAATTAAAAAAAAAAAAAAACAGCTCCCTAATGCTTCTATAGCATTTGGAACAGAATTAATTTAATAAAGAGGTATTTCTAAAATTATACCATAGAATGAGTGCTAGCTAGCTAGTTCTGGAGAACAAGTACTGGCTATTTTTGTGTTGTTTGGAACTTGTTGTAGATTTTTTCCTATTTATTTAGCAAAACTTTATAAAGTTAAACTATAAATAAGCAAACAGTAATTTTTATGTCTTATTATTATACACAGTCCCAGTATATTCTAGTATATTAAATAATATGTTTACAATTTATTTTTTAAATATTAATTATAGTTCATATTAATCATTTATTTTTGGGTTTTGTTACGAAAAGATAAAACATAAAGTTAAAGTCGTAAAAAAGGGGAGAGAGAGATAATTGGTAAGCCATCAATATTTTTTAATATTTAAGTTTGGAAACATATTTTTGTCACCACTGTAGACGTTAGTGTCAAATATGCAATTTTGAGCAATAAATTGGTTGCAACAAATTGCTTAAGTGTTAGCGTTATTTTGAATAAAACATTTACTATCCAGATATATAAAGGCATCTGGGGGAACATAACCACTCTGTAGGGTGGTCTTACATATATATTCATCACATGCATAGTATGGATCCATAATTAAATTATTTTCACTACATTGACTGCAATCAATTTTACAAATTATATTTTAACATGAAATTTATAGGCTTCAAATTCAATCAGAACCGTCTGGTAATCCTACACAAGACGAAGACAAACTGTAGACAGACCTTTTTCATTCAAAGTTTCAGTTGAAATACTGAAAATTCCCGTTTTTAGGGTTATTTTATGAGGTATAATTGAAGTTTCCATATTTTTAAACATAAGGCATTTTGGAATAAATGCAGATATCTTCCTAAGCCCCTACTTACCACTTTAATTAACGATTTTCCAGTTTTCTCTTGCTTTGAACCATTTTTCTCTTCTATTTAGTACAATGCACAGTGGAGCAGAATCGAAATAAATCTGTAACTTCTATTCAGCTGGTTAGTATTACATAAAATTACAGAGTGAATAATATATCAGCTATGCAATATAATTTAGTTAAAAAAGTATAAACTTTCTGATTTTAGCAATTGAATTTATATAATTTTTCTTTTTTTAATTGGCTTTCGGAGAAACTATGTATAAATATTTGATATCTAGTAATATTTTGGATTGTAATGATATCATAATGAAATTTTAAGCGATTGTTGACTCAATCATTTGAAATAGGAATAGTAAAAGCTAGAGTGCTAGTAAAGCTGCGCTCTTGCTAACTGACAGTTTCAAAGTGGGTTTCGTCCCCAATCTGATGCTGTTAGTATATTTTAAAAATTTTTTGTCACTAAGAAAATTAAGTACGAGTTTGTTGTTATTAAGTTGTTTTATCAAGTCTATTGGTATTTTGTGCGTACATTTTGAAGATGAAAATTAAAATTTTTATGACTTATGTAACTTTGAATTTACTTTATTAAAATATATGTTTTTTTTAGAATTATTATTACCACCAGTTTAAATACTTATGAGGATATAATATTATTACCTTTTAAAGTCGCTTAAAAAAATCTACCGCAACCCAAAATTTCATTAAAAGAA
Source organism: Phormia regina (assembly GCA_001735545.1). NCBI lineage: Eukaryota > Metazoa > Arthropoda > Insecta > Diptera > Calliphoridae > Phormia > Phormia regina. The sequence goes on from MINK01172765.1 coordinate 22,315, forward strand.
GTCAGTAAGATTCTGAACTTTTGATCCAAAAATAGTATTAATTTCTGTTGTTTCCAATGAATTAAATTTTATTATATAAAATTGCAATACAAATTAAATTGTTTAACGGTCAATTTAAATTAATTTCAATTTTTATTAAACGAACCCATTAAAAAATTACATTCATAACATTATGTTTCAATTGTTCCAAAGAGTTTTTGTACATTGCATTCGTATTATATTTGTATATTGCATTTAACCAGAATGACTTAAATAAAATACTGAGTTGAAAAAGGTATCTGAAATTAAAAACCCTCTAAAAACTTTTCAGTTTTGTACATTTATATCGACTTTTTGGAAAAAAATTCTCTAAAAACTTTTCAGTTCTGTACATTTATATCGACTTTTTGGAATTTAGAGGTTACCTAAAGTAACCTAAAAAGTAAGATATTGTAATCTTTATTTTTATCATTATACAAAAAATCCTTTTACACGAGAACTTAAAAAAAATTGTCAAAATAAAATTTTAAAAAACATGCAATTAAAAAACAATATATATATATTGTATTAAAACTTAAATCATAATTTTGAAACAAAAAATAAAAAATAGTGTAGGACATCTGAAGACTTACCAACCCTCTGATAAAGAGATCGCCTTTTAACTTGACGTTTGAGCTTCTGAAGCATTAAATTTAAATAGAGCGGCGTGTAAAAAAATATGAATACAATTAAATATTTTTTGAAATAATTATAATAATAATAGCTATGCTTTTTTTTAAATTTATTTCTATCAAAACTCGAATAAAATACATCGCACCCAAATATCAGTTTAGACTATTATTATCATGCTATCACAAAATCTTATGAAAATTTAGGATAATTTTTCAAATTTTAAATTCATAAAATTTATTAACTGATAATTGAGTATTAGTTATTAAATTCACAAGCCATACATTGGAAATATTCATTCAATCGGAATTAAATTCGTAACTAGATTAAAACTTGAGCGACAAATCATTACAAATACGACAAATCATTACAAGTACGAGCTGAATGACGGGTTTTACTAAATAATAATATAAATTTAAATTATTTTTTATGAAAAATTCTTCTACAGTAAACGATGTTTCATTATGACGTGGAATCCGTTTTGACATACAATCACTGACTTCGAAAATATTTACAAATATAACAAAACATCATATGAACGAAAAAGTACCACAATGTCCCCTAATGGATTTTCATTAACTTAGGACCATGTATCTAAATTAAAAATTATAGAAAATTCAAAAAGTACCATCAGAACAAAATGTTACCATAACATCTCTTCTTATGGATTCACATTCATTTAGGACTACATATTAATAATTTCATCTTTCTAGGTTCATAATTATAAAAAAATCAGAAAGTACCATTAGAA
>MINK01172766.1:0-23773 GCA_001735545.1 Phormia regina
TTACACATGCAAAGAGTTCAGTTTTTTGACAATTCTGTTAGGTTTTTCGTGAGCAAGTTATAGTTCTAGTTGTTTTCTATGCCCCATAGAACATACTGCATAAGCTCATGCAATATGAATGTAGTAGTAAAATTGAGAGAGCTTTTCTATGTATGTGACACACGTATAGAAAAGCTCTCTCAATTTTACTACTATATTCATATTGCAGGATCTTATGCAGTATGTGTGTAGACACTATTTTGATTTTTATGAAATTTATATATTTTCTATTATTACACAAATGCTAAATTTATTATTCCAACAAACGCTTAAAGCACTCCATAGACACTTACTGCATAATATCCTGCATTAAATATATGCTAGTAAAATTGAGAGAGCTTTTCTGTACGTGTTTCAAATGCATAGAAAATCTCTCTCAATTTTACCAACACATTTATACTGCACGAGCTTCTGCAGTATGTGTCTATGGGGTGCTTAACATATACATTTTTTTAGTTTCCTCTAACTTTCTATAATTCTTTAAAAATAAATATTGCTACTATGGAGAACTGATACTTATATATAGTTTTTTTTTTTTTTTAATGAAAAATAATTCTCTCTCTAGTGGTTATAATAAATCCTAACTTTATTTTTCTATAAAGAAAATGAGTTAATAAATTTTTTTAATGGGACGTATTCATAAAAAAACATTTTTAGTTTATACAATTTTTATAATCAAATTTGTATACAACAACTTTTTATAAATCTAAAAATTTTGCTATGAATAAGACAATTATTCTATCGTATCTCCACACTCACCTGTTGCCATTGATCCTCAATCGAGGGTTGTGATGAAAAATATCCAGTTGTACAGATGCGTTCTAATTCGCTGAAAATATTCCCACTTGGTAATATATCCATATTGACGTCCATACTATGTAAATCCCAGGACTCCGTGGTGGAAAATTTTATTTAAGCCAGCACTTAAGAAAATAATTTTTTTTATTTTTTTAATTTTTTTCTTCCCCGTAATGGAAGGGCTTATCTCTTATTTTTGCACTTTAAAGCCCTTTTTTATATTTTGCCCTTTAAGATTTACTTAAAAAGAATAATTTAACACTTTGACTTTTAAATAATTGATTTTTTTTTTCTTAGATTTTTTCTTAGATTTTTCTTAAATTAAGTAAAAATTTTTTTAACACTAATTTTTTATATTAGAAATTTCATGGATATATAATAATATTTTATTTTTCAGATTGAAGAATTGTAGTTAGAAAACCTGCAAAGAGAAAAAAATATATTTAGAAACAAAATGTATTTAATTATTAATTATAAAAAATAAATAAAAATGTTAATTAGTATTTGAATTCATTTCCTATAAATAATCCAAAAATTAATCAAAGAAAATAAAAATACAACAAGTGTTTATTGGTTAGTAGTTAATTATGTATGCCATAAGCATTTTCTTAGTGTTTAATTTTTTTTTCTCTTTATTAATATTTTTCAAAATTAATATTACTTGCTGGTAATCAAATTTTTATATTTCCCTTGGTAATGTATTTTTTCCCAAAAATAAAAAAAGTTATAAGAATTTCAAAAAAAGTAACCACCATTTGGGAACATCGGTTCACTGACCTAAACGTTGGTTCAAGTAAATATGTTTTCTTGTTAGGTTTAAAATAACATTCTGTGTTAGTTTTTTTTTTTTTTAAACAATTATTTCTTTTTTTCCCTTTCTCTTTTTTATTTAAAAATTTTTTATTTTGGTTTTGTTTTCTTTTTTTGTTTTGTTGAGGGGGTTCTTTGAAAGAAAACCTTGTTTTCCAGCATGTGTATGGAATGTGTTTGTATGTGTATTAACTCGGCTTTTAATTTTTTACTTGTAGCTAATACTGTAAAAATGTGTGTTGTTGTTGTTGTTACCATTACTTTGAAAGACCTACTAACAGCCGTTTCAAAAAACGGACAGACAGACAAACAACCAGCCAGTCTATTTTTATTTGCCTCTCTATCTATGTTGCAGTATTGAGCATTTTTTGGTTATTATCTTTTTGTTTAAGCCAAACAATTTGAACATTTTTTTGAGAGTACAGTTTTGGTTTATTTCTATTAACGTGTAGAGGAATATGTTTAATTTAAGAATAATTTCTATTTTTGTAGAAGAAAATTACTCATGGGAATTGTGGAAATTTGGGATAAAAAAATCTTTGATTTGGAAAACAAATAAAAACTAGAAAATTAGAACTTAGATAGAGACTGGGAGATTAAAACTAAATTTCAAATTGTCCTAATTAAAGGCTTAAAAGATTAAGGGTAGCGAAAAAAGTTTAACGTCTGCATATGATATAATTTCACTTATCGTTTCTCAAAATATTAATTCCTATATCATTCCACATAATCGTCATATTAAAATCACAATTTTTATGATGATTAATAATAAAAATTAAAAACATGGTTAATCAAACTCTCTTACAAAATGTTGCCCATGGTATTTAAAACTGGTGGCAGCGATTCGAGAGAAACTATTTCCAATAGTTGGATAATATTGTAGAATATCCCTTAAAAAACATATGTAATTATTAACTATTTTCAAATACTTTTAACTTTTTGACTATCCGCGTTCAAGAAAATCAATTTTTGGAAAATTTTCAAAGAAAAGAGTAGATTTCGATTATTCGAAAGTCATTTTAGAGAACACTATACACAGAAAAAATGATTAACGTATTTTTTACAATTAAATCAGTTCTTTAATTTTCCATCAAAATTTAATAAATATGTTCAAGAAAAAAAATAAATAAAAGATAAATTTTGGTATGATTACTTTCTAATCCACATTTTTAATTCATTCAATCATCTACTTGATTGATTTAATTAATTTATTAATTGGGATTTGTTTTTTCTGTTTTGTATTTTTTATAGTTTTTATATAAATTGATATAATCATTTTGGTGAGAGGTGCAAATTTGAGTAAATTTTTAATTAAATGAATTAATTTCATATACATTTGTTAATTGGTGAATTTTTTCGGTGTAATGCACATCTTGCTACTAAAAATATAACAATATTTAAATTTTGCCGTATAAACGTCCACTATATATATTTTATTTGCAAAACAAAAACGAATCGTATTTAGTGAAACTAATTGCAATTTACACACATACATATAAGCACTTGGTTATTTATTTCTTAGTTAATAAAAATTAATAGATATTAAAAGCAGACTATAACGTATGTATGTACATATATACATTTTTTTCCTAAACTGCTTTAAACTACAATTATTTTAAAATTTTAAGGTTAAAAACATAAAAACTCTCAAAATATTAAAACACATGTTGTTATAATATAAAGTTAAGTTGTTTAGCACACGTTTTTATTTAAAAAAAAAAAATTCCCTCGTTTTTTTTTCCAGTTTAGTTTTACTTGTTTATTTTATTTCTCCCAACTAAATAACAACAATAAAAACAAAACATAAAAAAATGTTTTTGTATTAATTCCCTTTTGAAAGGGTTTCTTTGTTATTGTTGCCGTTGTTTTGTTATGATTATATAAGTTTGTGTTGTATAGAAAAAATTGTTTATGGTTGCCATACATACGGAGCTTAATCAAAACACAACAACAACGAAAACAATTTAAAAATAAAAGAATAATAATAAAAACAACAAAAATTAAAACAGAAAAAAAAAACTCCAACTAAATTTGGATATCAAAACAGAAAAAAATCTTACCAAAACAAAAAGAAAAAAAAACGAAAATAAAAGACCAAACAAAATTAAAGTATGAGAAAAATGTTAAACCTAAAAAAAAAATAAAAGAGTAAAAAAAAATTCCCTTAAAAATAATAACAACAACAAAAATCGAGGGTACATCATGCGTTAATAATAACAACAACAACAACAGCAAAATTAAATTGTATTAAAAAAGAAAGAAACAGGGAATGGAAGATGTAAAAGAGAGCAGAATAAGAAAAATCTTTAGAATCAAATTATTACGCACATGATTTGTTAACGTATGATATTCATTAATGACAAAGACATAATAGATGATGGCTTATAACAACAATAACATTATATGTATTACGGTACAGTTTGTATGTTTATGGCAAAATGTCAACAACTTCTATTTAAAACGTCATTTTTATGTTGTTTCTTTTATGCCTATATTTCTTGTTGTATTGCTTTGTTGCCGATGGTAAGAAGAAACCTTCGATTGTATACAAATAGTGTTAACGAAAATGGTTTGTTTACCTTTTAATTTTGATTTTTGTTTTTTTTCGGTAGTTGTTAGTATTGTAGCTATTACAACAATAACTATATAACAAACAAAAAGATACACAACTACATATACGAAATAAATAAAAAAATAAACATTTAATAGATGTCACCACAAGGGAGTGACTTATTGTATATGAACCAACTCTACAACAATAAAAATAAAATATAAATAAAAATTATTTAAGGCATCAGGTTTCTTTCGCTATTAAATTCTTGTTTAGTTTTGTTTTTTTTTTTTTTTAATTATTTCTAATGCAAAATTACAAATGATTTCAATATTTTTCTTCTACTTCGATTACAAAAAATTTTAAATATAAAATCATTTTAAGGTTTAAAGTTTCATTAACGGTTTCTTTTTTTTTATAAAAAAAAAAAATAAATAAATAAAAAACCTTTTAATATTTATTTTTTTTATTGTATTGCTCTTTTATCTTTGATCATAATAAGTCTTTAATTTCCAAACACATTGTGGCGTAGGTTAAAGAATAAAAAATCCATTTTATTCTATTGTTTCCTTTTTTTCAACCACTCAACCTATCATTCCATCCACTATTAAACAGTCTAACAGGCAGCCGTCAGACTTAATGCCTTTTCACACACTCACTTTTCACTCACGGACTATAATGTACCAGCATTTTTAAAATTAGGTGTTACTTAAGTCATGCAATTTTGATTGCAGCCACTATAATAAACAAGAAAATTTTATTAATCATCAATTGTTTGATAAAGAATTTTATTTAAGGGTTAGGATTATTAGTAGTTGTTAAAGCGAAGATCATTAAGTGTTTGGTGCATTGTTGTAGCAAAAATAAATCAGATTTAATGTAGAAACATATTTTATAGCAATTTCTTTGCTATTATAAGATGCTGGATATAGTTGAAAAGTAATTTGGAAGATAAATAATTAAGTTTTGATTGTAACTTAATAGCAAAGTGTCAAAGGTTCCCAGCAAAAACATTGCTTGTCATGTAATGAGTTAAGAAGCTCTGTACACATTAGATGAATAACTAATTACTTTAACACGATGATGTCATTAGAGACAACTACTTACTATATATTATTACTACTAGACATTTTAGAAAGTCATTACTTAGCTGTATTTATAAGAACTAGTTACTTTGAAGCTATTCAAGAACTCATTAATTTCAAAGTATTTCAGAGGTCATTCTTAGCGAGAATAGTGACTAGTTACATTATCGGTCACAAATAAGTAATGAAATATGGAAGAAAATTGAAAACATATATTCAAATTAAACATTATAATTTAAAACTGAATTGTCGAAATGAAAATTTCGTTTAACCCATTTGTATTTCATGTTTTACCCAACCTAAAAGTGTTTAAAAAATATAAAATTTCCAAAAATCGGGTATCAATTCATTGACTACATATTAGGTTAAAAGTAACTAGTTACAAATCTCTTTTTATGTAATGCAGACAGTATGTTGTTATCATTGAAAAGTAACTGCATTCGTAACTACCCAGCAAAAAAAAACGATCAAGAGCTTCCGAAAAAGAACACTTTCACTACTTCAAAAGTGAAATCAAGTGCATATTGTCAACATTTTTGGAAGTTACTAAAAATTACTTTCAAAAAAGTGAAAATAAATTAAAATTTAGCGCGAAAAAAGATTAATAATTTTCAAGTAAATTAAAATTTTAAAGCATTTTTACTATTTCTTAATAAGGCTGAAACAGAATTTCTGTTAAAAATTGTTTTATAAACCTATTTCTAAGAGAAGTACTTCAAAAGCAAGGAACAAGAAGTATAAAAAGAAGAACATCCTACCAATGATAACCATGGGTTAAAAAAAGAAATTCTGCAGTCCTTTTGCACCACTAATTACTTCTTTCCAATGAAATAAAATGTTTAATTCAAGACTTTTTTTTAGCTCATTTTCAGTTCTATTTTTACTGGGTACATGACATTAAGAAGTTTGTGCAGGCTTAATGTTAATAAAAATTTCCATTTTGCAAATCGTGTAAATGTTTTAATTAACTTCATAAAATTTAAAATAACATTTTTACTAAGGATAAAACTTTGAAGTATTCCGAGAATTGGATATTTAAATAAAAAATATAATTTCATTAAAAAATCTATCATTCAAAATTTACCACAAAATTATTTCGGAAATAAGGGGAGCATTCGCCCCCCTTTTTATTTAAGGGCCTCCTATCTCATAGCCGATTTCTGCAAACTTTTATTTATTGTAAAGGTTTATATATTTTTATTTTAAATTAAGTATTATTAATTTTTTTCATGGATTTTAGATTCTTAGATATTTAAACATTTTATTACCAGAGCATTTGATGTGAAGATTCAAATTTATTTCCCTACTTATTGATTATGGTTAATTTGTCTGGCGTTTGCAACACCTTCTGTGGTAAACATTTTGTAATTCCTACTTTAACCTTCCCATCTTTATAATCAAATAAGAGTAAAACTATCTGAGACAAAACTATCACTTTTATTTTTAAGAAAATAAGAAATTTTCACACATTCCTTTTTTTTCGAAAATAAAACAATAAACCTTCATCATCGTCAAAAGCAAACAACACCACAATCTGCTCTCTTTCTCTAATATGTATTCAAACTACCAGCAGAAAATATTTTAAATAGAAACAACAACAACAAAAACAACTTACAATCAGTAGTAAAAGTAAATGCAGCACAATGGCAAATGTGTTGAAAATTAAATTTGTTACTAAATCAAAATCTATAAATTTTGTTTAAAAATTAAAAAAAAAAAAACATGTGAGCCGGCATCTAAAGGAAAAAGGAAGCTGAAATAAAGGAGTGTGAAATAAAGGCAATGTGTTTTAAAAAAATATGAAAGAAAAGAAACTGATAAATTTATTGAACTATAGAAAAAAGTTTCATTTTTGGTTTCTTTTGCTAACAAATAGTAAATAAATTGAGAATTGGGAAAATATAAAAAAAAACCCTGAACTTGAGTGTTGCACACACAAAATGCAACTTCAATAATCATATTCCTTTTTATATACAACGACATCGACAACATAATCATCATCGTATTTACTCATTGGGCCAGCCACCATCATCAGCATCATCACCATCATCATCATCATTTGTAAATTTTAAATTACATCAAATTGAACTTCAATCATATGCCAGTCAAAGAGGCAGGCAGGCTGGTTGCTGGCTGCTTTCCTTGCACGTGGTACGATTAAACTCAACAAGAATAAAAACAACAAATACATCAAGCAAATAAATACTACTACAACAACAACAAAATAAACAAAATAAATGTAATTAAAATTGAGTAGTGTTAAAAGCAGACCTTTTATATACATTTCTTTCCTTTTGGCTTTTTTTGTGTTTGTGTGTGTGTTTTTTTATTGAAGTAGATTTTCATTGAAAATTGATGAAATTAGAACTGAAAAGAGTTTTTTCTCACTTTTTAAATAATAAATTGAAAGCCTTGGCTAGGCTTTAAAACAGCACTATGGGTTAAAATGAAAAGAATTTAGAAAATAAAACAATATGAACTTGCCGGATGTTTTAAGAATAACTAATCTTATTCAATTAATTATGGTCCTTCGAATCGGATGCCTTCAGAGAACTGCAATATCAACACTTGTTTTATAGAAAGATAAATTTATATTAAAATGTTTCTTTTCTAAAAAAAAAGACCTTAGTAAATATTCAAATTGAAATTATTTCTTATTTGTATGTAATCCAACGGAAATTCTGATTATTGCAAAACAAAAACAAAAAAGTGTTTTTCACTTAATTGATTTTATTCGCTATTTCTTATTATTGTTGTTACTTATTATTTTTTATTTTTTTCTCATTTCATTTGATTTAATTCAATAAGATTCACTACAAGTCATTGTAAATTCTACGAATTCACATTGACTAAAAACAGAATTATTTATACTCGTACTGAGTTTCAAACTGCACGATAATAACAACCAATAAAAAAAATGTGATTCATTCATTCATATTTAGCAAGTGTTTTTCGTATAAAATATTTTTATAGATTTTTTTTTTTGCTCTTACTGAATACAACCAAATACTGGAGACGTAGAATTCTGAAGAATAAAAAATAAAACAACTGAAATTATAAGCGCCGGTAACTGCATACATGTGTGTTGTGAAATATTCAAGTGCATCGAATTACTATAATTTTATTTTTTTTAATTTTATATTTAGAACAATAGCTAGGGAATGAAATACGATTACAAAAGTGTCATGATGATGGTGGTGGCGGCGTCAGTATTTTTTTTTTCTTTGGTTGAACATAAATGACTAATGACAGTAAGCAGTGATAGTTTTTCGAAAAGGGAATATATCCAAAAATAAAGGCAAAAAGTTAAGCTAAACAAAAGTTGTCTTTTATTATAATGAAAAAAAAAGGAAAATGTAATTTAAGCAAAAAGGAAGGAAGTTATTAAACAAATCAATATATATATGAAATTTTGGCAATTTTTTTTAATTCATTGAAAATATTTAAAGTCTTTAAAAGTTAAAGCTTGAATTAATTCTCAAGTCTATAAAAAATGTTTTTCAACATTTGCCTCTAAATATATAATTGAAGTTGTTTAAGAGGATTTTGGTGAATTTTAAAATTTATTAATTATCATGAAGTTTTTTACCCAACAAATTGTTATACTAAATTTTCTCCACAATCTGCACCGAAAAAAATATTTTCTTTTAAACGATTTGCAAAGATAAAAACCATTTCAATTATTTTTTATTATATCAATTATTTTAGTAATCAAAATTACAATTTTTAATATATATTTTTTTTTCTTACTGAATTCTTTCAATTAGTTTTCTTAATTTGTTAATTAATAAAATAAAAATTTAATAATTGTGTACAAAAAATTTTCATTAGATTTAAATTGAATTATTATTATAATTATTATTATTATTATTATTATTATTATTATTATTATTATTATAATTCATAATTGAAATTGATTTTATTATTTCTATGTAAAAATTTCATTTAAAAATAATTACTTTTTCATTTTGAGTAATTTATTTTATTAAAAAAAATATTCGAAACCATTTTAAAATTCTAATTAATAAATTAATTGAATTTTTTTTTTAATTTTTTCTATTTTTCATTTTTTTAGAAAATAATTTTAAAAGCAATAATACATTTATAAAAAAAAAATATGTTTTAACATATAAAATTTACATTAAAGCCAAAATTTTGAAAAACTATTGAAATTTAACTTTGCAATTTTTTTATTATTTTTTCTTTTGAATTAAGCTTTTTTTATGGAACTAAAAAATAAACAAAATAAATAAAAAAATTGTACTAAAAATTTCAGGAACTTTTTAAATAAAATATCAGCTTTTTTGACATTAAATCGAATTTTTGGACTAATTTTACGTAAATTTATTTTTGATTTTTTCGAAAAAAAAAAGAATTTATAAATTTTATAGTATTTTTTTTTTAATGCTCTGCTAATGTTATCCTTTTCAGCTTTAATTATTTTATATATAAATAAACTTTTATATAATAACGATTTAACTAAATAGAATTAATATGAATATCTGATATAAAAAAAAATTAATGAGAATTGAATTATAATTTTTTGTTTTTTAAAATTTTTGTTTAACACAGAATAAACTTTTTTGGTAAAAATTTCAATCAAATTATTAATCAGCATATTTAAACGATTTCAAATACTTTTATAAATAAATATATTATTCAAAATCCAAGTACTCTTGAAAGTTTTATTTTTATATTTTACACATAAAAATCTAAAATCCTACTACAATTACGAATAGTTAATATTGAACTATTTAATTAATTAAAATTTAGTTTATTAATTAATTGTGTATTTAGTTATCCTGATTAAATTCTTATTTATTGTTTATAAATTAATTAATTGAGAGAATAACAAAACTTATTGAAAATTTATTTTTAAGTAAAAATATAAGAAAATTTTAAAATTTAGTCACTCGAATGAAAGAAAAGAAAAATTTGCGGCTAGGATTTTCACATTCAACTCGGATACTTTTTCGAATTGATTGAAGTTCTCGCGATTTGTAAAATTAAGAAAGTTGCATCATACGTTCAAACATATCTCGAAAACGACTTGGCTGATTTAAGAAAAAAAAATGTAATTAAAATTGTCTTCAGGTCATTCTTTCATTACTTCTTAACACGATCTACAAGTATGAAGATATATGCCCGTTTTAATTAAAAATATATTTTAAATCCGAAAATCGAAATATATTTCACTGAAATCAATGTACAAATGGTGATTTTATTAGTGATATACTCATTCAGAAATTATGTTAAAATATTTAAAAATTATATACATTTTTTTAATATCTTAATAATTTATTTTTCTAATCATTATAGCAACGACTTTAATATAAATTTATAATTTGATTAATTTTTGGAAAATCATAAAAAATATAGATTTTAAGGAAATTATTTTTTTTTTTTTTTTCAAAAATTTCTAAAGTTCTGCACATTTAATGTAAATTTGAAAAAATTTTATTTAAATTTTATAAATTCATCTCATGACATTCTGGAAAAAAATTTTCCAAAATATTAAAATTTTTGCCATAAAAAATATTGTTTATTTCTGATTTTAATATGGCAATAATCCCAAAAATGTATACTGAATAAATTCAGATGCTAGTCACAATTCTTCGATAGTAAAAGAAAGCTCATAAATAAACCTTAACCAACAGCTTTAGAATAAACTAAAATAATTCATTTTTAAATTATATTATGATTTTAAAATGTAGTATTAAAACATAAGGATTTCTTTACCTTTTTCTTAATTTTTTTTTTGTTAAAATCTTGTTATATTTAACAAAATATTCCTTTAAGTTTTGCAGCTATTTTTTCTGTTTGCTAAAAATATTTAATAATTTCTTTTAACACTATTTATTTATTTTTATCATATTATGCCGACTAAACAAATTCATTTGATTTAGTTTAGTGTAAAATAATAAATTTTTAAATTTTATTTTTTATAGAAATAATTTCACTCAATTTTTTTTTATATTTCAGCTGATATATATTTTAATTTCAAATTTTATTAGTTAAATGCGTTTTTTTATTATTTTTTTTTTTATCAAAAAACACTCATTTTATTATTCAAATAAAGTATTTTTTCTTGTATTTTTGCTTAATTTCTTCTTTTTTTTTATATTTTGCACAATTTTCTTGCTTATAAACGCCAGTTTTTTTTTTATAAATATTTTTTGCAATCAATTTTTTTTGTTGGTTTTTCTTTTACACTTTGTTAGTTGTACTTCTTTTTGGTTTGGAAATAAAACTTATATAAAATTTTTAATTAATTTCTTTATATTTTTTTGCTTTAGCTCTTTTTTTTTCTCGTTTGAAGAATATTTTCTTTAAAATCCAATTAAATGGAGAAAACGCAAATACACTTGGTGAGCAAAAAGAAATTAAATAGAACACAAAAAACAGATGGTTAGTTGGTAGTTTGATTTCATTTGGATTCAATTGGATTGATTTGTTTTAAGTTGGAAGAATAAAGCAAAAAAAATAAAAATTTAATTTTTATTATATCTACAAGATATTTAAAGAGAAATGTGTTGCTAATGCTTGTTGTATTGGTTTATAGTTGTATTAAATTTTGTTTATTCTCTGGATACATGCTCCCACAATTGTATCTGTATCTATTTCTTAATGTTAAAAATCATTGAATATATGTTTTTTTCTATTAACTTTTTTTGATTTTTAGATCATTCTTTTCAATTTTCAAAGAAACACAAAAAAAATGCTCTCTTTTGCAATTTTTTTATTTTTATTTTAATTAAAACATGCGAATTGTTGTTTTATTTATATTTATATGTATTTATTTATTTATTTATTTATTCATTCATTTGTTTCTTTGATTATTTCACTATTTTCGTTATTAGCCGTAATATATTAAAGCGTTTAAACGTTTTTCAGCACAAAAATACACAGAACCAGATAGATAGTAAGACAGAAAACAACAAAAAATATAAAGAAAACATTAGATAAATTAAATCTCCAGTCTGATGAATGACGATTATAACGAACGAAGTTGACAACAACTATAGCAATTTGAATTACTAATAATAACAATGTTATGATTGTTGTTGTTGTTGACTGACTAACTGACTGTATGACTACAACGATTGCGACTACGACGACGTTAACGGTGACGAAGATGTTAGAAAACAATGACGGCGACTACGACAACAAATTCAAATGTTGCCTGAATTTTACTACGTAATATTTTCTGTAGCACCTTTTAAAATCAATTTTCAAGATGACTATGACGTTATTGTTGTTGATGGTCTCACAAAATAAAAACCGCTTAAACTCAAAAGAATTACACGTTATTGTTTATATTTTTCCAAAACTAACACAACTCTCAACTTATGTTTAATATAATAACTGGTTTTTTTTACTTTAATTTCTTTCTTATATGAAAATTTTTCTTCTTGTTTTTTTTTTTAATGTTGGTTGGTTGGAGTAACAAAAGAAAAAAACGCTTTAAAAACGACGTTGAAATAACGTTACACGTTTGCGAGTATGTTGCATGTTAGCCGGCATAAACAAGACTAAATGCGGTAAATGCGCTACGAGAATGAGATGGTTATAAAACGGCATTAAACTAGAAAATCAATCCGTATATTGCAATTCCATATTGTACCGCTCACTTAGTCGTACACACACGCACACACTCACCCCTCACAAGTAAAGTTCGAAAATTTTGTTTTTTTTTCTATTAAACATAAGAATAAATTAATTCCAGTTGAATACATAGAGGCAAACAAAAATTATAGAACGCTCTTTTATGGCCATTTTTTGTTTATTTCTCATTTAAAATTATTCTCAGTCCGATTTCTTTGCAGTAGCGTGAAAAATAATTCCATTTTGTTCCCTTAGAATCTTGAAAAAGAAAAAAATGTTTTGTTTATTTTTCGTTTAGTTTTCTTTCTGTGTTCTCTATCTCCAAAAACAAAATCCACCATCAAATCAAGTGATTGAATGAGAGTGAGAGAATGTATGAGAAATTGTAAATAATACAAGTGTATGGAAAAAAGTAATGCCAGCGAGGAGGAAAATAAAACGCTTATATGGGAAGCACTGAAAAAATTAAATTAGAAATTGTTAGTTTAAAGCAAATTTATTAATCATGTTATTTTTCAAATATTCAGATATTTGCACTCTTATGTTTATATATTAATGCCTTAATTATTGTACACAAAAAATATACAGGTATTCCCACATAACAGTTATAAGTAAAAGTTTTAACTAATACAAAAAATAATCTTCAAAATAAAAAACTAATTGAATGATAAAATCACCGAAATGGAAGGAAACTGTAGCATTTAAACATATTTTAGAAAGAAGAAAAAAAAGTAATAAATGGTATGTTTTGTTTCTATGTTCGCTATTCACATATTTGGAATGATTTAAAATTTTTGTAGTAAAACTAGGTGTTAAGGTCAAATAAAAAATTACGCTTATTTTGTTTTTCACCTTAATTTACTTTTAAATATATATCAAAGTTGTTTGCTTTGTTAGGATAAAAAGTTACCGATTTGAAACTCTTTCTATCTCTTTTAGTCAAACTTTCAACTGGTTCTCATTGCTTATACAATTTGCATTTGACTAAGAAGGAAAATCAATTGAATTTGCCTCTGAATTAAACCTCTGAATTTTATATTTCCCTAGCATTCAACATCTTCCAGATAAACGCTAGGATCTAAAATATTTTAATATTGTTAGAAAATGAATTATGGGAATAGAAAAATACATTCAAGTTGTTTTCTTTGCAGGAACTTTCATTGCGTAAATAAATGAGTAAAAATACAATTATTCAATATTAAAATCGTATTTTTGGGGCAGTTTTGAAGATACGCAACTAAAACAGGTTTTAAGATAATTGTTTTTGCCGTAAATCTACGTCTCCACAAAGAAATTTTTATTTCCTAACATAAAATATAACGGCGGCAGAATAACGGGAACAAAATGTTATTTCTAATTTTATGTTAAGGGGTGTGTGGAGAAAACGTAAATGAGAAATTTTAATTTTAATTTCAATTTTTATTTTTTTTTTTTAACAAAATTCCTATTTTTTCTCTGTTTTTATTTTTTATTTGTCTTTTTGATACAAAATTAATTTATTTTCTATTTTTGTTTTGTTAAAAAAATTAAAAATTTGAAAAACTTAGAATTAACATTATTGCTGAGCTTTGTGTTGAAAAATTTATTGAGAAATAGATTGCGCAATAGATTTCTTATTGATCCACAAAACAAAAATTTTGTTTAATTGTCAATCGAGAATTTCGTCTCTATATGTTACTCTATGGTATAGACTAGGGGTATTGGCCTTTACCTTTACTTTATTTAAAATTCTATATTGCAAAGAAAGGATTCTTTAATAATTTCGAAGAATACAAATTCTCAAACAGAAGTCATTCGTTATATGACTAGTTATAAATTGGTTCCATAGAATTATAAATAATTCAAAAGATTGCAATTTCAGCTTTTAAAGTGTTACATCTTGATATTTCTATTATTCCGAAGTTTTTTTTTTTTTTCAATTTGGATACTTTCAACAACTATTTTCAATACTTTCAACAACTCACTAATAAGCCAATGGTACAACAAATGCCTTATCTAATTTGGCACTGTCGTCTATTGACTAAAGTTACATTCAAATAAAAATCGCCTATCAGTGCTATTAAAAAATATAGAAGTTAACACTACTGGTCATGATGCAAAGTAAATATTCAAACAAACACTACCAGTCACCGACTGACTGACTGTTTCAATTCACCGGCAAACAAACAAAACATCACAACCAAAATACACACACTCACACCATCAGTCACTTGCTCAACTCTCAGCATACACGCACATAAAAAAATACCCAATAATTCTATTTATCACCGTTCAAAAGCATAAGATATATTTTTTTCAATTGTTGTTTTACGTTTCCATATTCCATTAGCAAAACGGAACGAATAACAAAATTAAAAGGAAAACGAAGAAAAAAATAAATAATAATGGCTGGCTGATTGACTGAGTAAGTGAGTGTGTGTATTTCTAAAGTTGTATTTCAATTTCTCTTTATTTCTCTGTTTCACATTCCATGGATTGCGTCAGCGCATTAATTTTCAACATGATGACGACGTTCTCAAAGATATTCGATGTATCTGTTATACGAAAAAAATAAAAAATAAACAAATTACTCGTTGTTGTATAACAGTTTAACATTCATTTTAAATAAACAAACTGTTAAATGGAATTTTAACTTTTTTAACATAATATTGCTGTTAAATAACAGAACCCCTTAATTATGGACAGTATAACAGTTGTGTTTGTTCGCACACATTGTTTTTTTATTATTATTATTATGAAAACACAACTGTTATAACTGCTTTATTAAAGACATTCCTTAAGTTATTAAATAATTTGTTTTCTTAATTGGCATGATCTCACACTTAAATAATATTAATCATCATTTATTAATTAGATCACATGCATGTATGGAAATAGTTATAACAATTTATGAATTTATTTTAAAACTATTGCTTATTTTAAAGAAAACTAAAAATAATTTTTATTATAATAAGAATCTATATATTTTTAAAGACTGGATTAGGTCGACTTTGTAGCATGCTACTTGAAACTACTTTTAAATTATGGGTTCAATTCATATAAATAAAATATTTTAGCAATTATTTAGAGAAGGATGATATTGGATTATAAATCGACATGTCTGAAACAAATTGTATATGCATTGAAAGAATTTTAACGTTTACGTAAGCGTTTACAATAATTTTTGGGGGTGGGGGTGTGTAAAGGCGATTTTCTCTGGGGTCTGTAATTCTAAACATAGCTAAACTATTAATGATGTCACTGCCTCTACCCCATATTTTTCCCCATTAATATATTTTCTTTATTATATTTACAGATATAATAAAAAAATAATATACAACTTAATATTGGAATCCGACAACAGTTCCCGATGGATGGATGTATATTAAAGCAGGATCTCCTAAATCATATACCGTTAAAATTACAATGGATATCCAATGCCTGGATATCATAGTTTGAGAAGATTTTGCTACTGATTCATATGAGTTATTTATCAATTACTGGACCAGATACACAGTCCTTTAAGCCTAAAATAATATTTTAAATATATGATCTCATCTCTGGAGACAAAGTCTATAATAGGTATGAGTTGTATAGAAGACCCTCTGCGCAAGTTTTATGTTATACAACTCAAATATAAGTTAAGTCGAAATTAAGATTTAAGCATTAATTTTTATGATATGTGTTTTTTTTTTACTCGTAGTTTTACCAGCTTTGAGATAAAAATGATAAACTTAAACATCGTTGATGTTTTCACTTTTAGGAATAACTTTAAGTAAAACCAAGAAATCTTCCAAGAAATCATTTTATTCCAAAAATTTTGGTATATATTTATGTAAATCGGGCATACCGTACTCGAGTTATAGTGAAATATAGTCGATTAATCGGGGTTTTAAGACGCAATATTAAAAAAAAATAAAATCTAGACCTGTTGAGAAAAATCAGATTCGAGCTTACTATGCGGAATTCCACATATTTTATTATTATTATTATTTTTTTTTTTTCAAAAAGCGCGAAAAAATTTTGTCGAGCTGTGTAATTATAATATGGTCAATCCATACCATATTATAATTATAAAATTTAGCAAAAAAAACTGCATACAAATTATTCAACAATTACTCGCGAATCATGAGATAAAATTATATAAAATTTGGATTCAGTATTAATTGTGAATTTAGCAAATATCATGAGACAAATTAGCTGCTTAGTTTTAACTTGAAAAAACATGGCAAGTGTTAAAACAAAACTTCTAATAAAGCCAAATATTAATGTAATGTAACTAATTTTAAGAACTTCACATAAGTCCTAATATAAATATACCATCCAGCTACCTACCTACCTCTACTTCAAATTCAATAAAACTCATTATACAAACCTTCAACTTAACAAATCTCTGCTCATTAACTCATTAAAGGTTTTATATAAAAAAAACAATAAAAAAATAATTTCATTTTATTATACACTATTATTGCTAACAAAATAATCTTTTAATCTCCCGAATGCAAGAAAAAAATAAAGAAGCAGAAAAATTATTAATCTTGGTCAACTTTCAGAGCATGACTTAGATTTCAAGGAATTTAAATAAATAATCCTAAAAGTTATGTCATTCATTTTTGCTCTATTCTGTTATAATTAAAAAAATTGCAAAAAAGAGATAAAAAAATAAATATAAATTGTTTTTTGCTAATTTGTCTCTTACATTTTTTTTTAAAGTAATTTGTCATATTTTTTTCCTTTTTGTTTTTATTTTACTTTATGATTTCTCGTTTGTTTTTTTTTTTATAATTAAAAATTTGAATTTTTTATGAAATCTAATATTAAGGAGGTGTGTGAGGAGAGATTCAGTCAGTACATTAAAAAAATGAAGCGTTGAAATTCAAGCGTAGAAAAATTGTTTAATGAGCAAAACACACTTCAGAGTTTAGTACTACGACAACTAAGACTAGTTACAGTCACAGTAAGTATTTACTACTCCAGCAACTCCAACATCAACACTCGCGACCATAGTTTTCCAGAGTAAATAATTATGTACATACATCTGCATAGAAATATTATTCATAATAGTGTTTCATTGTTGATGATGATGATGACGATGACGATGATGACAATAAAAATAGTGGTGATGATGAAGAAACTTATGGTGTGTAGTTTGGTGGCGACAGCCACCCTCTACAATATCAACTACAAACTAAGAAGCAATAAAATGGAAAATAAATTGTAAAAATAATAATTATAAAAATATGAAATATACATAATAATAAAGTAAGCAATCAAACAAAGAATAAAAAAAAAAAGAAAATACAAATGACAATGGGTAGAAAAATAATTATGCATGTATTTTGGAGTAATAAGTGTGTATGTGAGGAACAATAGAGAAATTATACTCATATTAAATGTTTGGAATGAGAATGTGACATGTGCGTAAATTGCTATGTTTTGTGAATTGTTTGGAAAATAAATATATTTTCTTATTGTTTATATTATAGTCAAGGTAATAATTAATAATCTAAAGACAAACGGAGCTAAATCAATGCATTTTTAATGGAGTTATTAAGACACTGTTTCCCAAAGGAAAATTCATTGGGAAAAAAATGTGTATTTTATTAAAAAATTAAGTTTGATTTAAAATTGTTATTTAAAAAATGGTTGGTGTAAATACAATTTTTATGAAAATTATTTTATTAGCAATACTAAGTATTTCTAGAGATATTTAATTTTTAAAAACTTTATTTTTTAGTGAAAAATATTATTAAAGATGTTTTTTAAAGGTGTTTAAAATTTTTTTCTTTTTTAGTAAAATTCGGGTTTATTATAAAAAGCTTAATTTTTACTGAAAAAAAAAAAAATAAATAAATTAAACTTTAAGTAAAATGTTAAACTTTAGTCAAAATGTGAGATTTAGTTAATATTTTATTTTTTAGTAATTTTTTTAATTTTAGTGAAATAGATTTTTTGTGATTTTTACACCACCAAAGGTGGTTGGGGTATTATGTGTTTGTGCAAATATTGTAATGCAGATAAAAAATGTTCTTACACCCACCTTAAAGTATACCGTTCGACTCAGAATCACTTTTTGAGTCAATTTAACGATGTCTGTCCGTCTGCTTGGCTGGCTGTCCATGTAAAGCTTGTGCGCAAAGTACAGGTCGCAAGGTGAAATAAAGGACGAAGCCCATAATTTCACCTAGCTACCATACAAATGTTTTGCCGGAATATAGTTTTAACACTCAAAAATACATTAAAAATTTAAATGAAATTTAACACAAATATGTTTTATGTAAGCATAAATCTGTGCGTTTCATGAAGATCGGTCCATAATTGACCATAGCTCCCACATAAGACACAATTTCGGGAATCACCAAAAAGTGCATAAATACATGTGAATCTTAGTGTAATAGTATTTTTTATTTTCCACTTTATACAATTAAAGCTCCATAATTGGCTCCTTTCCGAATTTTAGTACATATAGGCTTGACCGACTATACCTTCTTCTCTCGTTTAAAGTTACAAATTTGACACCTCGTAGCTTATTTCGTGTTATTACAGGTTAACTACAAGATGATTTTTTTGAAAGCTTAGGTCCTCCTCTACAACTCTTCTTTAATTCGATTCGAGCACTAAATTAGGAAATACAGATTTATTATCAGAAAAAATTTGCTTTTGGGTCTACTGTGCGCTTTAGCATTCTTGGAAGCTATATGGAAGCTTTATGTAATTAAGTAAGCAATACATTGTTTCCATCAGCTGTTAAGGCTTCCAAGTAAGTTTAATTTTTTTGCTGGAAAAATTTTAGTAAATTTATATATTTTAACAAAACTTTGCAACAACTCAAAAGGCCTCTTCTTTGAAAAATTCAAATTTCAAACTAAACAATTTTTTAATATTTTTCACTTTTTTTCATTTTTTGTTGTGCATATCATCTACATATTGATAAGAAAAAAAGGTTTTAACGTGCATATTGAAAAACTATTTATTTAATACATAAACATTGAAAGTAGAATATGCATATGTATACGTATATGTATATGTAAATGGTATGTTACAAAGTTTTGTATAACGAATTCTATCGACAACATAATATTTCTCACAAAATATGGAAATTAGTTTAAAAAAAACTACAAAAGAATTCAATGGAATCATTGTTTACCACATGTATAGATTTATAAAAGTTGTTATAAGTATATTAAATATACTATAGGATAGGTATGTATGTATACATATAGGTACATATGTATTTATATTAGGCTGCTAATAATGTAGTAAAAAAAATTAAATAATAAAATAAATAAGATTAAAATGAAAAACTAAATATTATTCCAAAAATCGTTTTTATTTTAAAAATTATAAAATATTTGCTAAAATTTATTAAAAAGTTTCTTTTTTTTAATTTTTAAGACGAAATATTGCATTTGGATCATATATTCAGGAGACACAATAGAATTAAAATACTCTAGGTTTTAATATATATCATTATTATCATTTATCTGAGAAATATCTGGATACCATGTTTCAACTCCTGCAAACTGCTCTGGTAGTATGTGCAGCACAACTCCTGGAAAAACGGAAATAGTTCACTTCTCCAGAAGATATAAGATGCCATCTTTCCCATTACCACGCCTAAATAGTGTTGAATTAAATAGTGTAAGTATCTAGGGATTTTACTGGATTCCAAACTATCCTGGCTCCAGAATACAAGGGCTAAAGCCTCAAAAGCTTTAGCCCTTGTATTCTAAGAATACATAATGGCTCCTCGACATGGGGATAAGGCCCATACATATGTATGGTGGAAGGCTATGGAGTAATCCACCTTTTTGGAATCCTTGAAGAGATTCTGCGTAGATCGGCGCTTCTCATTCGTTCTACTGAACTGGCTACCGGTAGACCTTATGGCCAAACAGATCGCCATCATGTCGGTGACTATTCTCAGAACTATAGGTGCATGGACAAAATAGGATACTGGCATGCAACCGTTTTAGGATTACTTGACGAAAATTAATGTGGAACTATTACGAAAACAATCGATTTCGTACCACTGTGTTAAAGTTAAATTATATTTAGACTTGAATTTTTACTTTTTTACTTCGTTATTTATATGGTGACATCTTTTTATACCCTACACCACCAATATACCGTTCGACTCAGAATCACTTTTTGAGTAGATTTAGCCATGTCCGTCCGTCTGGTTGGCTGGCTAGCTGTCCATGTAAAGCTTATGCGCAAAGTACAAGTAGCAATTTTAGAGATAATTTGATGAAACTTGGTACATATGATTTTGGTACATATGATATTCTGTAATAGTATTTTTTTTTTATTTTCCACTTAAGTATAGGTCCGTAATTGGCTCCTTCCCGAATTTTGGTACACATATGCAATGGTGTAGGGTATCATATGGTCGTTCTTGGCCGACTATACCTTCTTCTCTCGTTTTAATATTAAGTAATTTGGTATATATTCCGAAATAATATGATAAAATAATTTCGATTACATCAGCTCCTGGTTTTTCGATAAAACAAAATATAATAAAAAGAATAGGGCACTTAAACTCACTTGATCTTCATAACTTAATTAATTTAAAATAATCTAAATCAGATCTTTATAGATAATAAATCATACATATATAGATAATAAATCTGAATATATGTTGTCATTATTATTTCTAGTAATGAATAATAATTAAATTTTCTGTTGCCATCCAAATAGAGGCCATCATAATATTTTTAAAATATCTCCATATATATATTTATACGTATGTATATGTAAATATTAACACATGCCTTTTTTTGTATGTAAAATATCATGTTGTGTATATGTGTGTATTTTTATCTCCTTATTTATTTGAACAAAAAAGAAAATCATATTGTTATTGTAATAATAACATTTTTCAAACCTATAATGTTTGTATTCTATATACATATACATATGAATGTGTATATAAATGTATATATGTGTGTTTATATTGTGTGTTTATATTGAACACTAAACATGTGTTATAAGCTTGTATATTTTGTAACAAAAAACATTATTTTTTTTTATAGAATTTTAAAAACAAAATTACAATGTTTCCAATTGGTAATTGCTATATGTATTTTTAAATAGATAGATAGTCTTTAAATGTCTACGTGATATAATTCCAAGAACGATGCTATGTATAAATTTATTTCCAATTTATAAGAAATTGTTTCTGACTGATTTGTATTTTAATAATTAAAATAACTTTTACCACATGTTGGGATCTCACAGGTAAGAGTCACTATTAGTGTTGCCAGTTTAGCCTTTTTAATGGTAATTTTAGTCTTTTTTATGTTGCTTTTAGCTTCAAAATTTTCGTTTTAGCTTCTAGCCTTTTTTGATTCTTAATATAGCTTTAAAAATGCTTAAAATTTACAAATTTTACTTTAAAAAAAATCACAAATTTAAGTATCTAAAAATCTAAATTCTTCCAGAAATACCAAAAACTAATGAGAACTAACAAATAAATGGGGTTTTTAATAAGACAATATATTGGCTTTTTTGGATTTATTTTTGGGACCCTTTTAAAAGTCCAATCTAGCTTCTTTTTTCTAAAGCCCTGGCAACACTGGTTACTATATAATAGACTGTTCAATTTACTAAATAAAATGTTTTTAGTTTTATTTTATATTCTTTTTATTTTTTGTATTGATATCATTATTTTTTTTTAATAGTTTTGAAGAGAATTTAATGAAATTCTCTAGAATTTCAAATCTCTTGTGAATTGTACATAAGTAATGAAAAAATATCTATTGATGACTTTGAAATATATTTAGATCGATTTGACGCCTGTTTTATGTCCGAAAAATACCCAAAATCTCCATACGATAAAAATGTACCACAGTGAGGACAAATACACTTTTTTGGGCAATAAATTTTTATCTCCGAAACTGCTGGTCGGATTAAATTGAAATGTATGGAAGAGTTGAAGAGGAAGACCTAAACCTTTAGAAAAATCATCTCGTAGTCGCCCTATTATAACACGAAAAAAGCTACAGGGTGTCAAATTTGACTATATCGAATATGTAAAAGTTAAAAAAAAAATCGTAACTTCTACAAATATGACCGATTGTAAAGACTTTTGTATCCCAGCCTTAACATAATAAATAAAAATAATCTTATTTGTCCAAGTCGTGTCTTACAGTTAAAAACATATTTAAGCTAGAATTTGGAATTTTTTGATATTTTGTATCAACTTTCTTTACTTTTTGGGGAATAAGTCCTGAGATACATGAGGTATTTTTTTTTTTCTTAAAAAAAGTTATTCATATATTCCAAAATAATATGCTGAAAGAATTTTTGGATTATCTCATTTAGTCTAGATTTTTTTTTTAATAAACAATTTTTTCTTTACATGCTTCAAAAGAAAAGCCTTTGTATGTTAAATAATGTTAAATAAAGAAATTTTTATTAGATTTAGGCTTGCACCCTACATCCAGAAATGTCAGAAGAGTGTTTTTTAATTTATTAACTACTTTTAGTAGTTTAATATACTTGAAATCCAGTTGAGCCTAAACTTTTTCGGTTAAGATCAAAAATGAATGCAGCAGTGCAGATTTTATGAAAAATTTAATCTTTTTTAATTGCACAAAAACGCATTTTAACATAATATATTCATAATTATTTCTTATGTAATGTATAAAATATATATCAGTCTTTCTGTGCTGCAAACATTATTTAAAAAGCTATACAAATAAAATTTTTTCATATACATTTTTTTCAATATTTTATAAATATAAGCGATTATTATGAATATTATCACGTTCAACAACCAAAAAGATCAGTACAGTTGTGTGTTACGTATACACACATATGGCAATATTGTAAAAAAAAAATGGTAAATAAGTATATTTTTTATATTCTTGTAATGTTTTATAAGTTTTTTTTTTTTTTTTTT
>MINK01172768.1:0-17424 GCA_001735545.1 Phormia regina
TCTTTTAATAAGGCTGAAACGGAATTTTTGTTAAAAATTTTTATAAACGTATTTTTAAGAGGAACAAGAAGTATAAAAGAAGAACATCCTACCAAGAAGAAGAAGGCATACATCAAACTTGAGGAGCTAAAATATACGTATTAAAATAGATTTTTGTCTGACATTGGTTGGACAATATTAGATATTAATATTTAGATTTAAGATTTTAATACTTAATATTAGTTCATTTACAATTACAATTTCATTTACAATGACAACCATGGGTTAAAAAAAAAAAAACTTCTGCAGCTCTTTTGCATCACTAAGTACTTCCTTCCAATGACAACACAATGTTTAATTCATGACTTTTTCAGCTCTTTTCCACTTCTGTTTTTGCCGGTTATTTGTACAAAATTTCGTTGACGTTTTACCGTATGTTCCACAATGGGGCAGAATCGAAATTTTTTGGAAATAAATCTGTAAATTCTGATCGGTTGGTTGGATTTGCATTCCTCTGAAGTCGTAGCAGAGGAACATACAATGTTAAGCTTGGAAGGGAGACCGAGCAGACCCCTCAGGGGCGGAGCTAAAGGGGCTCTGACGTACAATTTTGTAATCGCTTGCCAAAATTTTTTTTACCGTCCGATTTCCGATATTTTTACAGCTTATTGTAGGCATTGATAAGACCTACATGTTTTTTGCCCAGTTTTGTTTTTTTTTCATATATATTCCAGTATTTCCGACAGATTTTTTTTTGGCCGAAAAAGTATCTACACCCTTTTTTCTCTAAAAAAGCTTCCTTTAACAACATATAATATGTGTATATTTTTCTGAAAGGTATATTCATAGAGAAGACTCTAAAATAAAAAGGTAGCCCAATAACACGAATGGTCAAGGTACACGCCTTCCCGAATTTGACCCATTTTATATGAGAATTTTGAATTTATTCTATATTTTCTTAAATCTTAAAGCACGAATTGGAAAAGGCAGTGCAGTTTAAGAATCTGTAATATGTTGTTAAAAGAATGAAGATTTTATAGCTGAAAATATAAAAATAAAAAACATTTTTGTTATTTTTGGAGATTTTTCGGTAATTGTGGGATTCCTTTTACAAAAATATTAAACTTTTTTCAATTTCTTATTTTAAGCGACAAAGTCTACATTTCGTTAAGATATCTTTAATAATAAAGTTTTTATTATAGACAAACTATTTTTTTTTATCTAAATTACATTCTTAGCTGACATAATTTTTCGTTATACAGAAAAATATTGAAATCAATATCTTTTATAGAACCGAATCTACGCCACTTTAAAGTTTGATAAGTCATTGAATTTTTCAAAATTATTCTACTATTGTGGATGTGAAAAAGTCATAACAACATAAATAATTTGTTCCCGTAGCTAATTTTCGAATGTGTGTTCGTGCAAAAATATACAAAAAATAGAATTTTTCGTGAATTTAAAGTGGCATGGATTTTTTTAACTTGTTAAAAAATTATAAAAGCGGACGGAAATACTAGGATATATATGAAAAAAACTGGACCAAGAATTATTAAAACAATTTTTTTTAAATCATAAAATTTCGAAAATGTAAATTCAAATTTTTATTCCTTAATCAAATACAAACCCCAATTCGTTAAAATCAACGCAAAGGTTTTGATTTTATTCATTAATTCTTCAAAATACTCATTTACAATTTTTTAATGAATAGTTTCTTTAATTTGAGAATAAATTGAAAACATATGCATTGATTTTAATGGTATTGGCAACAGATTCATCATTATGATGAATGATTAAAAATTAGAAATTTTTTTGATTTTTTGAAAAAATAAATTTTTGCAATTTTTAAGATGTGCTAGAGTGACTGCCAAACAGGTGTGGATTCTAGGGGGGGTCTGAATCAGGAAATTTCCTTTCCAAAATGGAAATGCTTAAAGAAAAATCTGCACTAAATGATAAAATTTAAGGAATAAGATAAGAAAATCTTTATATTTTCCTCCCCCAAAAGCTTGAAATGGATCCGCACCTGCCGCAAAATAAGGGCGAAATATCAGAACTGTTCATAAAAAATCGATTGAAAAAAAATCGAATCGAATTTTATCTAGTCCACATATTTTTGTTTGTGGGATGAGAAATGTTTTTTTTATTTCTTAGTTTCGATTGCCGATTGCAAAATTTTGGCACTTTTGCGAATTCGTTTAGATTGTGTCTTTTTTTAATTACACAGAATTAAAAACTGAAATCAAATTTCAGCGGCACAAGGTTTTTTAGTTAATTCGTATACACGGTATCAATAAGTACTAAAAGTATATTTTTTATTGACTCGCCATAAATAGCTATTTGTAAAATTAGGTCTAAATCGACTTGTCTGATTTTGTTCAAAAAGATATCAAAAAATTTTAATTAAAATTATTTTAAAGTATATAGTTCTACGATTATTTTCTAATACGGTCAACTATTATGGATATATTAAGCCCCTTTCCTGAAAAAATTTAACATTTTTACAATTTTTTTATTTTTTTATTTTTTTTTTTCTTTCAAAAAATCATAAAATACGCAAGTGAAGCTTATATTGATTCCTTCAATTTTGAAAATTTTCTTTTCGATATTATATTATAAAAATGTTATTAAAAATACAACATTTTAATAAAATTAAACGGATACAAGTAAATAATAATTAAAAAAGAATTCACGCACAATGGAAGGGGCAGGTTTGCTGCAGTATGTAAAGAAAGATTATAATAATGAAAAAGGCGTTCTGTCAGATACAATGTTAAAATTATGTACATATTTATTTTTTATAACCAAAAGAAGAATAAACACTTATACATAATAAGCGTGTATTTATCGAGATACATTATATCTTAGCTTAACACATAAGCAAACACCGATTGTCTGCCACAGCGAATAAAAACAAACAAAATAAAGAGTCAAAACAGTTAACGAAAGAAACGAACGAAACATACGAGGCGCATAATCGCAAGAGAGAACAAAATCCATTTTTTTATACATGTTGATATAATGCAAAGATTACAATATCCAATTTGAATTGATGAAACGGAATCAAAAGCAACCAACAGATATCTAGATACAGCAACAACAACAACCAACCAACTATCCCAACCACCACCTGGCTGGCAAACGAAACAACGAACTCCGATTGGCTGCGCAACGATGAAATAAATTTTATACAACAAAAATAAAATAATGATAAACACATCAAAAAAAAAAAAACAAGAAAACAACAAAACAAAAATGAAGGAATGAAAGAGGGAGAGAGAGAATATAACAGCTATAAGCAGTAAGTGAGAAGAGAACAAAAAAAAAATAATTTATTACAAAAACAATTGTATGTATAAAATAAAAATAATAAAACAACAACGACAACAACAATAAGAAAAACGAAACGAACGATATTAAACAGCAATTCGAACAAATTGCTTTTTCCCCCTAAATGCCAGTGGTAATCAAAAATTGATTTTTTCCTGCATTCAGTTGGTTATTTAATTTATAAATAAATCACAAGGAACACATACAAGCTCACTTTCACAAACAAACAAATACACATCGAAAGAAGATTAGACTTTTCAGTGAATAAGAACGAAGAGAAAAATTTGCAAAAAAGGTTTAATAAACGGAACAAAATAGAAACGAAACAATTGAATGAAAAAAAAACACAAACAGGTTTTAACTTGAACAATTTTATAAATTTTATAAAATGCTAAAACACTACGCAACAAAACATAAATACATACATACATACATACATACATACATACATACATACATACATACATACATACATACATACATACATACATCATATATACATAGAGTATAACCGAGGTAGAAATTTAACTTCGCGAATTAAAATTTTCAGATAAAAAACTCAAGGAACTAAACTCATTAAGAGCCTTAAGTAACATAAAATAATAAATATTTTCTATACTATTTATCTGACTGCCAAAGTGAAATAGAGAGGTCGAGTGAAGAGACTTTCTTCTCTATCGTATTTTAAACAACGGCTTCGCTTAAGTTTTCCGACTTGTACACATTGGGGAAAATGGTTCGAAAATGCACGTAATTCAGGGAAAGATATCAAAACTTTAATGATTTTTTAGAATTATAAAATGATTTTTAGAATTCTAAAATACTTTTTGAAAGAATGACAATGTCAGTCCGTTTATACCTTAGGGTTAAATGGATCGAAAATGGCGCATATATGGGGAAAAGTTGGATTTATTATTGGCCAAGAAGTACAAAAATAATATATTTTTTTGAGTTCTAGGGCATTGTAAGGAAATCTTTTACAAATTTTCCAACTAAAAATCGGTTATTTTTCGACTAAATAAAGACAACGACTTCAAAATTTTCCTAAATCGATAGATAATTTTCCTCTTTTAATAAATTGATAAAAAATATTCAATGTAGAGTTTTTTTGAAATTTCCAATGAAAATATCTCGAAGTATAAGGAACAAAATATCTCTAGTATGAAATCTACTTGGAAAAAAATAACAATTTCTCAAATCTGGCTGTATATTTTTTCATAAATCAAAGCGTCAAAATGTATTATTTTTCAGAAAACTTTCTGAACAAAACCAGTAACATTTATAATTACAATCCAAGGAGATTGAAAATTAATATATTTTAGGAAAAAAAAAATAGTACAAAATATAGTTTAGAAACACTGGAAGAAAAGTATATTCCCGAAGGTAATGATTCCATTAAAATTTTTGCTTTAAAAGAATTTTCAATAAATATTTTGAAAATTGATGAAAATTAATTGTTTAGTCCTTTTAAAAAATATGAAGAAAATGTTTAACAGCAATATTTTAATTGATGTTGAAACATAATTTTGTCTATTTTTATTAGGTATCCAATTTTATTCCAAGAAGTAAAATTTAAAAAATCAATTCATTTTAATTTTAAGATGTAAATGTTTCATATGTTGTTCATCAAAAATTTCGCTTAAATTTTGTAGTCAATAGATAATATTAATTTAATAATATGACCTTTTTGCAGACTTTATCTTTTGTTCAACTATTATTGCGATTGGGGCCATCGGAATAAACATGTGAATTCAATTTCGGGATGCCAATTTCATAGCACAATTGTACAGGCTTAGTCCACACGTATTCTTACGATTTTTATTTAATCGTTACTGAGAGTTTAAAGAGTTAGGTTAATACGAAAGTGCGTAAAAATTAGATTTATATGATAAATATTTATTTATTATTATTATTATTATTATTTTTTTTTTGACCAAAAATTTGTTGAAATATTTCTTTCCAAAGCTATGAGTAGTTAGCCGAAAATTTGATCAATTTCGAATTTTTATGACGATTCAAGTTGAAATTTTGTAAATATGGTCTAAATGATGTTGGCTTTCATAATTTTTTCATTATCATTCGTGGTGTCTATCTCTTTACAGTGCACTCGCGAAAATGTGAATATTCGAAACCGTGAACGACTCAGACTAGGTATTCCAAAACGTGAATAAAACATGATAGCTTAAAAACATGAACATTTTTTTTTAATTTTGAGTGCTAATAAATTGGGAAATATACGATTAAGAATAAAATATTTTTGTTTTCAATCCTAGAAGCATATAATACCTGTTTTTATTCGTTATATTTATGTTTACTAATCGAAAACGTGAACAACCTGGTAAAAATTACTTACGTTTCCGCGAGTCTACTGTATCAGATTTCGGTGAAACCAAAACATAATTTACTCATAAATGAGAAAATTCATATAAATTGTGTATTATTTTCAAATCTTAAAATTTCGAACATATTTGGGCAAAGTTTCAAATATTAGTTATGCTATTAAATACGCTTCTTCGAGATATCAATCTTTCATATGATTTATTTGACTAAAATATGAATAATAATAATAATAATAATAATAATAATAATAATAATAATAATAATAATAAAAAACTACGATGCGAAAACAGATACTCTTTATTTGGAGACCACTCTAATTTTTGTATTTGTATAATTGATATGAAAAATTTTTAAATAATTTTTTTCAGAAAGAAAATTATGTGATTCTACTGAACTCGATTCTTGTTTATTTTAAACAAATATTTTTAATATAAATTAATTTTTATGGAAACAATTACGACTCACCAAATTTGTTAGTTATTATTATGTTCATATTAATTTGTCGAACATTAAAATCAACTTGAAATCCAAAACAGCATTGTAGTCTGACAAGACACTCTTTTTGTTTTCATAGCATTTTGTTTATAAATGACAAATTTTGAAATGCTCAGAATTGAAACACTAAACGTAAACAATAAAAGCAAAAAAAGTATTTTTGATAGATACGATATGAAACGAATTGGAAACGATGAAACACTTTATTTACGAACCAACTACAACGATAACAAATATAATACAAATCCAATTGGAATTTATATAAGGCAATTATTTATTATATTGTTGCTCAAGTGTTTTTGTTGTTGTAGTTGTTTTAAGTTTTATTCAACATTTTTGTTTTCGACATTTTTTGTTTCTTTTCGTGCGCCAATTCAATCGCCATCCACCATCAAAAAGGAAAAAAGAACAAAACAAAAAAACAACAACCATATCACCACACACTAATACCAATCCGATTAGAAGGAGAATATGAAAAGTGTAAACGAATGATGTGTGTGTGTGTTTCAATTCTCTATTTGATTCCAATTCGAATCGAATTAAATTCTTGTTTTCCCCTCCACACACCGGCCTAATGTTTTTGTGTGTGTGTGTGTTTTTTGTAGTTTCATTTGCAGTCTGCTTTTATTTCTCATTCGGTTTGTGATCTTCGTCGTTTATGCAACGGCGTCGTTTTGTGCGGAATTGATAAAAAGTGTTTTTGTGAAATCAAATAAATTAAAACTATATAAAATAATTTGAAAACCGCTAAAAAATATTAAGAGAAAGAGTTCTATTAACATACATTAAAAGTGTAAATAAAAATCACATACATACCTAAATGAAAAATATATAACAATTAGAAAAAAAGACAAACTTCAGTGTATTTAATCAAGTATTAATAAAAAAAAACAAAATCTTATAGAATTTGGAAAAAAAAAATCCAAGATTTTATAAAAAGCAAACAAGTGTAGTGTTTATATCGTTTTTTTACTCCGACGGTATTTTGCAAACAACAAAAATAAAAAAAACAAACATAATATTACTGTGGATTTATTCCTTTAACATGTCATTCTTATAGAGAAATATTATTAAAATGTCTAACGGTTTATTATATTTGTTCATATTAAGTGGTGGTTACTGATTATCGCATTTGTTCTCCCTCTCTCACCACCTCTTGCTTTATCATTAACCCCTTATACATTTACGGTATTAATTACGATCAATTCAAATTGTATTCGATTTCTATGTACACACATACACACATATATATCTATGTACATACTACATGGTGTTGATACAAAATTTGGCGGCATCAGTTTATATTGTTAATAAGACATAGATAGTGTGTATTGGAGTGGAGTGGAGTTTAAAAAACCGAATTTGTTTATTTAAAAAAAAGTTTTCACACAAATTTATCAAAATTTTGCACCTAATGCAACTAAATACTATGGACTGCACCGGGCGTTCAAATATAAATGAACGTGATTCGGAGCTAGGAGATGATATGGTAAGACATTTAAATTATTTTTGTAAATATATGTATGTCTAAGATGTGTGATTAGTACAAATATCAGTGCAAAAAAACAATATTATTACAAACAGCCATACGCACATGAATATGTATGAATTAAATTAAAAAAATAAATAAATAATTTTGTTGAAAAAAAAAAAAAATGTTTACCGTCGCAAAAATTCAACTGTCATTTTTAGTTAAAAAAATCTGATTCCCATTAAAATTTTGTTGATGTTATTCCGAATTCGGACATTTTCATTTCACGTTGTAAATTGTATTAAATAATGTAATGGTAACAGTTGTAATTTTGATTTAAGTTTTTTCATTTGAGTGAAAGACAGTGCGAAAAAGTTAAGTGAAAACTTTTTTTGCAATTGCAATTGGAGTCGTCAAATTAAATTTACAAATATAGCCTGTAGATCTATTGAGAAATTTTTCAGTTACTGTACCAAATATTTCATAAATATATAATAATAACTACATAAAATATTTTATAAATTACACACTGGTCAACAAAATTCTGGTTTCCTATATCTTTATGTTATTTGGTATTTTTATAACATAGATATGAAGTCGGTTGTCGAAAAACCTAAGTCTAAGCATGTGTTATTTAAAGTATTTTTTTTTTTTTAATTCTATGAAAAATTCTGGGGAATCCTTAACAGCTTTATTTTGTTAAACAAATAATATCATAATGGACTGTAGATGTTATTTTGACAATACATTTGTTAACTAAATTTCTTTCCTTTATAACTTTCTTGTTACAAATTCCAGAAGAAGTCTGCCATTATATGTGATATCGATTCTTCATTGTCCGAGGATCTTGATGAACTCTATTATTCTGCTCCTCACTAGTGAGTACAGAAAGCGTATTTTTATACTCATGTTGCACCTTAGCACTTGTAAATTCGATAGCCTACTCTACAATTTCGGCAGATTTATTACTGCTATGAAAATTACACATTTGACATAATTAGGATCCTTTAAAAGTTGGATATTCAAAAATACTAGCTTTTATTTCGGTTAAACTTGAAACCTTTACTTGATGCATGTCATTCGGGATTTAGATCAACAGAAGATTTAGACGTGTTGGGTTTTATCTCTCGTGATTTTGTTTGATGTCGTTGTAGGCAGTAGTAGGATCTAGCTCAAACTTTTTTGCGAAGAAAATATAATGATTTTCACAACTATAATTTAGTACACATTTTCCAATAAAAATTTTGCAAGCAAAATTTTCCTTTTTCAGTACTCGTGAATCTGCGCCTGGATCGTTGAGCAGATTTCTAGAAGTAGCAGTCGTCAGTATGGCTTCAAGGTTTATGCCAAATCACGGGTATTGCGAACATCATGGCATCTCTTTTTTAAATGAACCATAACCACGCATTTATTGTATACAATATGAGGAACCAATGACAAATTCTGAAATAGGTTTTCGATGTTATATCGAGGGGAAATATTTTTGTGATCGTTATATGTAAGAAATATATCAGATTGTTTTTGCTATAAGTCTAAAATGACATCTAATACATCCTTTAAATTTTTGAGAGATGATGTAAATGGTTAGAATCATAAAGATTTTAATCAAAACACGAATTACAATGATGTTGTCGGTTTTGGCGTTTAAGTCTCGATACATTCACTACAAAAATAACGAAAACATCTTGACGAAGTCATATCGAAGACAACAAAATATATTTTGCTGTACAATGAAAAAGGAAAATCTGAGTAAAAATAGTAAATAAAAGAGTAGTTAGTTATAACTCAAAAACAAATGCTGTTTTGTTGTCCAGTATTATAGATACTTCAAATAAATAAAGA
The DNA here is from genome assembly GCA_001735545.1 of Phormia regina. Lineage (NCBI taxonomy): Eukaryota > Metazoa > Arthropoda > Insecta > Diptera > Calliphoridae > Phormia > Phormia regina. Next base: position 9,458 of record MINK01172768.1, read on the forward strand.
TCTATTTATATTTTGAAAATTATTTACCTTTTTAAAAATGTCAATTTTGATGTATCATCAAAGCTTAACACATTTGTAAATAGAGTTTTAAATAATATTTTGTTTAGAATAAAACTAGATACATTAAAATCACTTAGCGGTCAAGTACATAGAATACTTTTGCTTCAACGGTGACTGAAAGCTACGGAAACGGATAAATAATATGACGTTGCATTATTTTGTTATTATAATTTTACATAATAAAAAATAAAAATGTAAAAATTTAATTATGTACTCAGCTCAAATAATAAATTGCAAACTAAAATTTCGGACTCATCGAAAGATGATTAGTTCTATAGAATAAATCAACCAACAAAACGTACATATTTTTCATCATTGAACGTACTTACTTTGTTCCGTTCCATATAAATGCATGTATTTTACTCAGGTGCAGATCCACGGGGAGGGAAAAAGAGAAATTTCCCTCCACAAAATGATAAATATTAAGGAAAAATTTGTACTAAATCATAAAATTTAAGGAAAAAGTTTGGAAAATCATTCTAGTTTCCTCTCCCAAAAACATTAGCAGGATCCGCGCCTGATTTTACTGCAGCTATCAGTTGCAGTTGAATCGAAATTATTTATTGTTTACATTTTCTTCTCATCCTATCTCAAATTGTTATTTTGTAATAAAAAAAAATGGATTGAAATAGATGTGAATCAAATAATTGAATTAACATATTTTTGGAATTAGTTTTAAACATATAGTTTTTGTTTAAATTTAACATATAGTTTTTGTTTAAATTCTACACAAATCAATGCACTTTAAATAACTTTGAAAGCTTGACGTGTGTCAAGAACATCGCCCAGAATACACTATGTGGAGACTTATGATTCGGTATAGAATGGAATAGATAAGAATTACTTACATAAACACTCTGTGATCCTTAGCCTATTTCAGTATTACGAATGGTAACCATTAGCTTAAGTAAGTTAAGCTTTATACTGATACATTATAATATGCACTCTAATTGCCCGACCTATAATCTCCAAAAACACTACATATATTCAAAATAAGTATGTGATTTTTTATTTTGCAATTATTGTTTATGGAATATAAGTGGAAAAGTTTGGATATAAACATCATATTTGAAAAACTATAAAATATATGATTTTAAATGCAGCATTACAAGAAACCAAATTCATCTAAAATTGATTTTTTAATAAAATCCCTAAATTCAATATTTAGTTTTTACACCAGAATATGAACGTTTTATCCTAGAATATGAACGTTTTGCTATATATACATCCATATACAGAATAAATACATATGTGTATATGCAAGTATTAGTATCTATTTAGTAAATAAATGTTTCATAGCAATTTTAATTTTCTATATAATTCGTTGTGTAAATATGATTCTTTCATATATCAAACTCAATTTAAAAAAAAAATTCCCATACAATTAACAATAAATGTGTATTGTTAGGAAAAAAAAAAATAAAATAAAATAAAATTATCACTTAACTAAATTAGTAAACAAAATATGATTTCTATGAAAATGATCATGGTAAATAAAAACTCTTTTATAATTTTTTTTCTTTTACTTCAGTCAAAATTTATATATGTACCTTATAAATTCCATCTAATGTAGATATTTATTAAGAGTAGATAAATAAACAAATCTATAAAATATTGACGGTTTTAACACAAAGTAACAAAACATCCAAACTCACTCAAACATACAACATGTATGTGTATGTATGCATATTTACAGATACAAAGAAAGACACTTATCTTAAAATGTTCACACAGAAATGAACTAACTAAACTAACGTTAGTTGAACTTTTTTTAATTGAATTAAAAAAAAATAATAATAAATAAAATTTACTATTTACCTTCGTATATGTTTACTAGATATTTAAATTGGTTAGAAACTATTTAGTAGATATTTGTATCTGAGAGATATTAATAAAATCTCAACATTAAATACAAGTTTTAAATATTCATAAAGTCTGTCTGTCTGTTTGTCTGTATCTAATCATAATGATAATTTCAATGAATGAGTGACACTGTTCTTGGATAAATGGATTTATTTAATATAATTAAATTGAATTTATGTGATGTGATGTGAATGACTTGTATTGATTTTTGATGATGACGATATAACTATGACGCCTGTAATGCACTCTTCATATCTCTGATATTGTACATTCATATGAGAGAGAGAGAGAGACTGTGTAAGTGGCTGTATAATCTTGTGAATGTGTGAATATATTATTAGGGGGTCCCACACCATTCAACCGATCTTTAGCAACAAACTAAACAAAACAGCCAGCTGCTGTTTAGTTGAGCCAGCATTAATTGAAAATTTTTAAATTTTATTTCTTTTAACTGGTTTTGTCGGTTTAGTGTTTTTTGTTGTTGTTGTATTTTTAGGTAATTTTTGTTTTGTTATTATGAGTATAAAATTTATTTTAATAATAATTTTTTTTGTTTCGTTTTCGTTGTTAATGGTGTTCACACGTAAATTTATTGTTTAAATATTTGAATTATTTGTTAGCAACTTAAATGAATATTAAATGGGAATTGATTTTTGTTTCCTAATAAATCGTTGTGTTGTTGTCGTTGTTTATTAAGTCTTATAAACATTTTTAATAGCTTTTCTTTTAATTTTATTTTCGTTTTTTTTTTTTTTTTTTTTTTTTTTTTTTTTTTTTTTTGTTAATAAAATTAAAGTTTATATGATTTAATTGATGAGCAATCACATATATTAATAACGACAAGTACGTTATTTTCGTTGTTGTAATTTTTATTTAGTGAATATATTTTTAATTAAAAGTAAACAAATTATTATTTTTTATTTATTTAGCTATTTAATTCAAATGATTAAACAATTTACATTTTTATGTATGAATCCTTTATCTGTACATATTAAATATTATAATTCAGAAAATATTTTCTCTTTAATATAAATATTATATAATAAATATAAATATAATAAATAATTTTAATATGAAAATTTATTTTATTTAGGTACAAATATATTTACAGATATTAAATACATTCCAATTAAAAACATAAGATTATTTCGATATAAAATCACAATCGTAATTAGGCTTCTCTCCCACATGTGAAAGATTTGAAATGAAAATCAATTGATTATAAATCTTATTAAATCTTGTGGGAATTTTTAAAACTACTTTAATATACGGGCTAGACATTTACCCTGAGCACTCACACACTTACTCGTATATTTTTAGAAAACATATTTACAAAATGTACTTACTAACGCTTGTGATGATAATTAAAAAAAAATAATAATAATAATTTTTATATAAAATCACCATAATGAAATAAAATAATTTATTTTTGGCAAAATCTAGAAAACAAAAAAAGAAATACTGGCACTTAAAAAGACATAAATTTTAATGTTTGATATTTGACTTAATTTCGTAGAAATTATAAAATAAACAAAAATAAAGAAATAAAATGTAAAATACCAACCGAATAATAGTGTTGTTTGTCATAATTTATCGTTTTAATATAGTCATTAAATATTTATGAACTCAAATACTTATATGAATGTGACCTGAATTTGTTTAAAATAAAAATCAAGTCAAAATTCCTTTTATTCGAATGATATGATACGACGCCGACCGACACTATTTAATAGATTGAGTGAGTGTTTATGTGTGAATGGGGTTAACAAATGGTCGAATAATTTATTACTTATTGTTAGTAATAGTCCTAGAAATGAAATCAATCATTAAAACGATTAGCATTATAATCGGTATCTTAAGATCACTATTTAATTGTTTTATGGTTTGTTTTCATTTCTTTCTCGATCTTTATAAATGTATTAATCGTAAAACCAAAATTTTCACATTCTTAAATTTATGAAAATCTTTTTGTTGTGAAAAGTATTTTCATTAGAACGTTTAAATCATTTGTTGACCAGGAATAAAAAAAATACCCATTTGATATCTTGGGAGAGCTGTGAGAGTCGAATGAATGGAAAAATGAATACAAAAAACCAAAAACAGAAAACAAAAACAATGATTTTGTTTAACGGCAACATTAACACGTGCTGGGCGTCAGTGTGAACGGTTCCCACATTAAATCTTCAAAATCTTGCAAGAGATTTCAAACCAAAAAATGTATCTAAATACATTTAAACTTGCTGGATGTTTTTATGTATTTCAGTTTATGTATGAATGTGTGCATTTGGGATTGTGGAATACATATCTACGTATGTATGTGTTTTCTGCGAGATTATTATTATTTTTTTTTTTTTTAGTTTACATTTTGACTTTTTGAATTTTATGTTTTGTGTTTTTTTTTTACTATAACTTAATGACTATATGTATGTACATTAGGGTGTCCAGTTAAACAAATTTAAAAATAATTAAATTAAAATTAATATCAGTTTCTTATCACCAGTTCTGATCATGGAGAAAAAATTTCATTTTTTTTTTTGGAAATATATCTGTCCATAAGCATTTGTGTTACGCAATTTAAAATTTTATAAGTAATTTGTTAGTTTCATAAGTAAATTATTAAAATTTTGTTTTGTAGAAACAACGGCCAAATTAAAGAATTTTTATGAAAATTTATTTATAAAAATGCACTCAAATGTATTTTAGAGGATCAAAAAGTCTTGTGGTGGAAATGTTTATTCCTTAAACAGCATCATCATATTATATGTGGTGTGGGCGGTAGAGTAAAGATCGCACCCATTTTTGGTTTTCGAGTGCACATTGACCTATGACTATTTACGAGTTTATGATCGTCTTTGAATTATTTGTAGAAAATTTTGTTTATTTACATGAGATTTTGAAAAGATATGGGTGGAAAAGTACAAGCTGGTTTTACGACGGACCCATTGTTTTTCTTGAATGGTTCAATATTTATGAACCGATAATAAGACAACTATGTATATGATCCAAATTTCGATCATACTTATAAGAACGAGATTGCTATAACAAATTAGGATCGTTTTTAATATTTTTCATGTCCGAGGTATCCAACTTTGGAGTTCTGTGGACCCAGCCTTTTATGTCCATATGGTGCAAATAACTTAAACAACTCCTTTAAACCTTTACTATGGAAAATTTAATGGAAATCAGCCTAGCTCTTCAAAAATTGCAGATTTATTTCCATATATTTTTTGATCGAACACTGTGCGTCATAGAAATTATTAATCAAAATATTTGGATTTATTTTTAGAATTCGTTAAACAAATTAAATCAGTATATCTCTGTATGCGTTACGCTTTTAAACTGATATTATAAAATAGCTAAATTTTGTTACAAAAAATAAGCGGGGATGTTATAATCGGCTAGTCTCAATCTATCTACCATAATTTTTTTTAAATTTTATGTTATATGGGGGGTGTGCGGTAAAGTGGGAGGGCCACGATGATTTTTTGTTTCCGAGTTTATATTAGTCCATGAACTATTTGTACAAAATTTCGTTAAAGTTGCATCATATATGGGAGATGGGCGTTAAGGTGGTTTCTGTGCGATGATTGAACTATCTATACAAATTTTTTCTATCGTACATTCATTTGTTTAAAAAATTGATTTTTTTCCTATCTTACACACGGAATGAAAAAATCAATATACTCCTAATTTTTATGATGGTCGGTTTAAAAACAAGCTGTACACTTACTATTTAGCAGCTTTCCATATTTCAGAGTTTTTATAAAAATGTTTATAAAATTTGTGAAAAAGCAATAATTTTAAGAATTTTCTATATTTGAGGAGCTTTTCTTTTATATCGAACACCACCATAGGTGGTTGGAGTATTATGTGTTTATGCTGACGTTTGTAATGCGTAGGCAAATTTATCTAATACTCCTTTAAATCATACAAATCAACTCACAATCACTTAATAAATCGATCGCACAATGGTCGTAAATCTTGTGTACAAAGTACAGTACAGGTCTCAATTTTAAAGATAATTCAATAATAGGTGGTACGTGGGACTTTAATGAAACAAGGACGAAGCCTGTTGAAATTCCTTATGATAGGTCCATTATTTCACCTAAACCCCCATACAAGTGTTTCCTCGAATAGAGTTTCAACACTCAAAAATTGGTTAAGATTAAAAATATTTTAATGAAATTCTGTGCAAATAAGTTTTGTACAATTATAAATCATTGTTTTATGTAAGTGAAAACCCATTTCCGATAATCGCTTTAAAGTGCATAATATCATTTAGAAGTTAGTATCAACGCATTATTCGGTATTTGTATATTTTATTTTACAATTAGTAGGTAATTTAGATCTTCTCACATTTAAAACTGAATAAAATAAATTTAAAGGTGGCTCATATCTCATGTATATCACACTTGATTATTGATAACTTTTGGTAGATATGGTAAGAATGCACTTCTTGGGGTAAGATCGAGAATTTGAACACCATTTTTTTTTCTCCCATATAAAAAGGCCGGGCGATATTAATACATATGCATGGAAAATAAATAAACGAATAAAAATGCTAATTAAATGGCAATAGTGCAAAGTAAAGCATATTGAAAAAAAAGAAGAAAAGTAAAAAGGAGAACTGAAAAATGAAAAACAGACGTTGAAAAAAAATCAACTACATACTAAAATGAAATCATTAAAAAAAAAGTAATTATCAAAATGCTAATAAAATAAACATGCAGTCATGCACATACATGTTTATATAAATATTATATGAGTACCAATAATCATATACATATACCAACATACATACGTGCAATATACATACGTTTATATAGAAATACTAAACTTAATACATACATACCTACATTTGCACGTATAATAAACACATATAAATCCATTAATATGCATATAGGCGTGGCTAATAAACGCATATAATATCATGATGGTAAAATATTTGAATATACATACATATGCATGTACTTATGTATGTATAAACATTGTTTATATATGTGTGTATGCAGGCATCTGCAACTTCATAACTATATGTATGTATGTATGTATGTATGTATGTATGTATGTATGTATGTATGTATGTGGATAAACGAGTTTAAGCAATAAATTATTAAAAAGTTAAGTATAAAAAATAATACATATAACAAAATAAATAAATATAAAAGAATTCATGTCAATTCAAATCTATCAAAAATACATATACTTGCGTAACATTATATGGTTAATAGCGTTTAAAGAGATGTAATATGAAATATTGTACCGATCATAAGGTTTTGCCCTTATCCCTAAATAATTGTTTACTCCAAATTGTATAATATTGGTCTGTGTGTGTTTTTTTTTTTTTTTTTTTGCAAAGTTTACAAAGAACTAGCAAGACAGAAGGACGCAAAGACAAAGGTATACTTTAAAAAAATATATATAAAATGCAAGTCGTACTTTAACTAGAATACTTTAAATGTTACTTGAAAATCAAACATACCTGCAGTTAACGAAGTCGAAACTTTGTTTATTTCGATTAATGAGACTAAAAATTGAATTTTAAGACTGAACCAGTATAATTATAAAGAATCGATGTTATAGTTATTATATTAAAGACAATTTCAATTTTAGAAACTGTCTTTAATATAATAATAATAACTGTATATATATATATATATATATATATATATATATATATATATATCCTATATCTCTAAAAATATTAAATTTCCCAAACTTTAGGTCCAAAAATTTTATTGAAAGAAAAGTATATTTTTGAGTATGTAGTTCAATAAATTAAATATATTATATATACTATATAGATATATATATTATATATATATATACTAATATTATATAAATATATATATATTAATATATGAATTATATATATTTATGATAGTATATTTCAAAGTTTCTATCAAAACAAACTGTGGCACGCCGAAAAGTATTTTGGCATGCGTCGTTTTTAATGAAATATTGAACTCGTTTCCATTAAAAATAATAAAAGTTGTGAAGTCTCACTGTCTGAAAAATGTTATTTTATAACATTAAATGAATTA
>MINK01172769.1:0-19692 GCA_001735545.1 Phormia regina
AAAAAAAAGTAGTTCCTATCACAAATATGGGTTAATTTTCAATTAATAATACATTAAACATGTATGTGTATGTATCACTCCCTTATTAATTTTAAATTTTTTTTTAACAATTAAACTGTCAATTATTGTTAATATTTTTCCTTTAAAATACGTTCAACATATTTCTTATCATTTTTTAAAGCTCATCAAATTTTTCTATTATTATAAATTTGTTGTTTTTATTTTAATTTTTTTTGTTATCATAACCTTTTAATAATAATCTATTTTTATTAAAACAAATATCCCTTGAAATTCTTAGAAACATTACTCTACTTTTTTCCGCCAACTAAAACGAAAAAAAAAATCATATTAATATTTAAACAAGTATTTAATATTAAAAGGAAACCTGTCAGTTGTTGTTAATAGGAAACATTTCAAATAATAATTTAACAATAATACGCTCTTATAAACAAGTAATTTTTACAAAACACAAAAATCTACTTACACACGAAAGTAACGACAATAAACACAAATACCAGGACTATTTACAAAACTTTCAAACAATAACAAGAAACTGCGCAATTTTCTTGTTTATTGGACTGACAATGACCATCAAGAATTAAACGAAAAAAAAAAGATGACAACAACAAAAAAGCTTAAGAAAAATGCCATTCATGATTTTTCCATGCTTTCTGCATGTTCACAAAATCTGTTACTTAAAGGTAGGGGTAAAGGGGAATGTGTAAATGTTATTTGATGCTTTAATGGTTAATGATCCTTTAACTTTGACATAAACTTACCTTCACACAAACATTTATCTAACATATGCTTTTAAATACATAGACATTAAAAATGTTTATTCGTTCTTTAAAGATTGTTGTACAACCTCAAAGCTGTTGTTAAAATACTAACGAACTCCGTGTTTATTTTACGGAATTGTCAGATATAGAAATAATCTGCTTTGTTCTACACAAAAATAATAATAAAAAATAAACAGGATTTTTGGTTTGATATAATGAGAAAAAAATATATTACTCATACTAACATTATGTTTTACTCGGGCATATTAACTTAAACTAGAGATGCCAAACATGACCAGTGTTTGCAAGTCCCGGGATTTTATAATTTCAATATCGGGATACGAAATAAATTTTGTATACATTTTTTTAATTAAAGAAGTTAATTTGTATTTTGAAAAGTAAAAAATAAAATCTTATCTGTAAAATAGATTTTTAAATAATTAAAAAAAAAAACAAAAAAAAAAAAATCGGTAAATATTTTTATGATCTGTCTTGTCTTAAATTTAACTTGTTGTATTGTATTTGTGGGACAAAATTCCCAATGAAATAAGTCCTAATGAAAAATAATCTTTTAAAAAAAAAAGAATTAAATCCAAAAATGAAATAAATTGTAATAGAAATGAAATTTTAGATTTTATTTCGTAGTGAAATAATTCCCATACAAAAAAATTAAATTAATGCAAATGAAATGATTTCAAAATGTAATGAAATAAGTCCCAAATTATGTACATGAGCATATTGCATAATGTTTGAATGTTTGAAGATTTAATATTAATATTTCATTTCTTGTATTCTATTCGAAATTTAAACAACTAATTGTTAAATAGAAAAAATTTTATAAAAATCGGGTGATGTTTTATTGAAAATGTCTCTGTAGTGGTGTTGACTTTCAATTAAATATATATTTTTTTAATAAGCAATAGTAAAATATTTTTTTTTTAATTTTAATAAAAAAATCTCGCAAATAGCAAATAAAGTTGTTTTATTAACTGAAAAAAATCTGGTATATTAACATTTCAAATTCTAAGCAGAACCACGAAAAAAATGTTATATGTCGGCTTTTTTATAGTCATCATCACTAAGCTCTCTAGAAAAACTACCTAAATGACAATAATATTATTTATATTTAAGAGTTAAATAAAACATTGCATAACTTTAATAACAAAAAATGCTTCTCCAGATGATTTGATTTATGTGTATTAAAAGACCAATGTGCATTATATAACATATAAAATTTCAAGACAACTCTCTTCAAACTTGTTGAAATAATTTACTTCTTAAAAGAAATGAAAATAAAATTCATAAATTTAAGAAAATGGAATTGAAAATTATTTCATATGAAAGAATTCCTATATCTAGCAAATAAATCCCGAAATTTAAATTCCAGGATTTTTTTCGTTCAATCTCAGAATTTGAGATTTCGTAATCCAAAAAAAATGTTGAGATTGGCATCCCTAACTTAAACACACACACACACATACATATTGTATGTATCTATGATTGCTTAGATTACGGCATGTTTGTAAACGGTAATTAACACTTTTCTTTGTAACTGCCTGAAAGTATGCTATAATTCATTTTTCATGTTGGTAATTAAAGAAAAAAATACAGGAAATGTTTGGTGTTTTTGTTTTAGGCGACTCTCACAGTGGTTTCATGTTTGTTAAACTACTAGTCAAACTAAATTTAAATGTTGCGAATAATTATTTTGTAGTCTGGTATCCTCAATAAAAACGGGACCAATTATAGGGAGTTAATAATTAAATATTCCATTTCATTAATTTCTTCACATGTTTTTCATACATTTGTAAGCAAATTTTCTCAAACGAATTACATACTCGAGGTAGCAAGATTTCTAAGACCACCCACTACCACCTGACCCGCTAAGAAACTATACTCCTACAAATCAATTGGAAAATACCTCAGCTCTATCAAATAGAAATTTATTTATTTAGATACCTCAAACGATTCAAAACTTATAGAATTATTTCCAAAAATAGTTTCAGAATCACTGACTGTAGCTCAGTAGCTTTATATAGAATTGAATACAAAAAGGGAAAATAGAATGAAATTAGTAAAATTATTATTATTATTTTTTTTTTTTGTCTTTGTAACATTAATATTAATTTTAATCTCTTTTGATGACTATTTAAGTACTTTTGGTATAACTTCTATGTGGAACTTTTTTTCTCTTATTTTTAAGCTCACTATAGTGAGAAGATATTAAAGAAGTACTCATTACATTAATGAGCTTGTAACATAATGTGGTTTTTTTACACAGAACTCTAACGATCTTAATTATTAAAGTTAAAATTTAATTAACATAATCTTAGATGAAACTAAAATAATAAAATTTATTGTTTAGATTAATTTTCTTTTGGATTTTTTATTTAAATTTCTTATTATTTGTTCCATAATTTTTCACTAATCAAATAAATAGAATCACATCATTCTATGATTGTTTGGGCGTATTGTTCAAAATGTAAAATGTTATGTTTATCACGAAAAACTCAACAGTTGGTTCTGTGAAGAAAAATATTATGGTTGAAAAAAACAATGAAAAAACATTTTGAACTTTAAAGATATATATTTTGAAAAATAAAATGTTTCGAGTGCTTGGTTTTCATACAAATTTTATTTTTAAATGATTTTATTGTTGTGCTCAATCAGGACTTAAATGTTACTTAATTTAAAGATAATAATATTGAGTTTGAATACATTCAATTCGTAACTAACAACTCTAATACCTCTTTGGTATATAAAAAGGATTTCGGTGATTAAATGAAACACTATTCCAACTTTTTTCGCGATTAAACTAACAAATGCCGAGCAACGTGTTTTGCTTAAAATCCCTAACATCGACAATTTCATTCACTGCAAATGTTCACCTTTATTCTAAACATATATGTGTGTTCGTAAATGGTTAACAACTTAAAGCAACTAACTTGCTTTGCTGCAGCTTAAATAATTGGGTCAACAAGCAAAAATTGTAAAAAAAAAAAAATAAAGCAATTTTAAAGTTTGTATTACCTTTATGTTTGTATAAGCAAGCAATCTAAAGATTACAAGGCCTAAAAGTATACTTTAACTTTTTTTTTTTTTTTGATAGAAAAGCTCCCCCATTTATATAAACGAGTATTTTATGTGAGTTATTAACGTAAGAATAATTGTTTTCCGGCACTACGCCTTTAACGATTTTATTTTTTCAATCATATTTGTTGCTCATCTATAAGTATAATTTTTTGGAGAATTTCGTATGGTTTTGATGGTAGGCGTATGAATGTGTTAGTGGTTTATGTAAAGAATTTAAAAGTGTTGATATTTTTTGTTTTTTAAGGTGAAACGATGGAAATTGTTGACTTAGTAATATATAAAAGTACTAGCAAATACATAAAATTTGATAGACCATAAAATTTAAAGCTTATTGGTAAAACCTTTAAGAAAATCCTCCTCGTATTACTACAATTTTTGTTTAAAGTTAAACAAAGGAGTTTTTTTTTATATGTAAAGACTACACAAGAAAAATAACCTGCACACTTTAACCTAAATTATAAGTGAATAAAACAAACTTCTTTTTCTTAAAATTAAAACTTTCATACATTTCATACAAACGCATAACCCAAAAACATCAAAAAATTGCTAGAAATACAGAAGTGTTTGGAAATTCAGTTCTTTGATTTATATAGAAAAAATAGTTCATGGTCACCTATATTTTATGTATGTTAACTGAAGTGGATCTGAAATTAATTTAATAGAAAACTGGTACTGAATTAGAACTGAATAGGGTATTCTATTCGAGTGAAATTGTTTGTTCGATTAGTCGACAAATTAAAATCAAAGAATTCTTCGATTAAATTAAAATATCTAATCTAATAATTCGAGTAAAAAATATCTTAAATATTTTCTTTCTTCTCTCGTTTTTATGATGTTTTAATATTAGTTTTCCAAAAACTTTTGGAAATAAAACAATATTTCAAACTGTAATTTTATCAAAAAAATTGTATTTAGTTAAAAAAAAAAATACCAAAATATACCTAAAGTACAATGCGTACATAAACGTCACATATAATAATACCAATAGGTTCTACGAATGAAAGTACAAAGTTTATAAAACAATAAATACTCAGTCTGGTGTAGAGGATAGAAGAAATTTGGACTTGATATTTAGTTTATCATATAAACTTGTTCTTTATGTTAATAATCGTTGAAATACTTTATCTAAAAAATGTCGTTTTCAAAACGCAATAATTTCACAATTCTTCCAAAGCCAAATAATCGAAATATATATAATAAAATATTATACTAAGTCGTTTTTACTAAATTATATCAATAATAAGAAGAAAGGAGAAATAAAATATTTTCCATTTTGATATAAATTGTTGTTTAATTCAAAATAGAACCAATTATAATTTCCACGAGTACATTTGGGAGAAAGAATTATTATTTTGAACTAAGTGATAATCACGTGATCACTATAATATAAAAAATAAAAACTGTATACATTTGTATAATTTTAAATGATCATCTTAAAGCCTTTTAAATATTGAACATAATTGAACAATGAATTATAAAACAATCTAAAACCTAATACTTTAATCCAGGGGTTCTCACAATATTTTGCTTCGCGACCCCTTTTTGACATTGCAGTGGAAACGCGACCCCTTACAACTATAAAAATGAGATAAAATGTTATATTAAAATAAAATAATTAAAAAAATAATATTATAATTTATGACATTATTTTTGTTCCATCAGATTGGTATAATTCCCAATTAAAAAGTGAGGTTATGAGAAGAACTCATCATTAATTTTAATTTCTATTTCTATCAAATGTATTGATAATCAACATTAAATACGTATCATTATTGTTTCACAGTGTAAAAATTAGTAACATAAAGCACTCCGGACTACCCTTAATATAAAATTTGGTTCAAAATTATAGACTATATATTTAAATATCAATGAACACATTAAATATAGAGATACAACTAGGGTTTCCCGTTTTCCTGGACGGGAAATCCCGGGAATTCCCGTAAATTTTTCGTCGGGAATTCCGGGGATTTTTTTTTTTGTAAATTTTCCCGGGAAAACGGGAAATTTAATATTCTGTAGTTTTATAATCCTATAGCAAAAAGTGTTACTGTTGGTATCGCCTCAGTGAAAGCTTTAATGTAAAAACCCAATAAATTATTAAACGCATTTTTAGATGTTAATACGCATTTTTAGATGTTAATATTTTAACTACATATTGCTAAAATTTTTTAAACATTTTAATGTTGATGTACCATTTTAAAACTTAATTTAATCTCATCTTGGTCTTGAAAGGTTTCTTCATATTTTTTTGCCAATATCTTTAGATTTTTTTGACATATAAATGTTAAATTTTATTTTGTCTCAAAGGCAATATTTTGCCAATAATAAACATAAATAATTAGTTTTTCAAGCTGTGTAAATAATTTTGAAATATATATAAAAATTAAATATATAAACATTTTTAACTGAAAATTGATAAGAACTTTTGTTATAATATCAGAAATTTATTACATTTATTATATACGAATGTACTTTTTTTTAAATATTCGTCTTGAAATGATTAACAATATTTTTAAAATATTAAATGAAAACTAATTTTTATCAGATTTCCAAACACTACATCATTGAACCACAAAATATTTTTGAGAAACAACTTAAAGAGTTTTTAGATTTGTGTGTTAGAACGAATTAAAACGATAAGAAAACCTATTTATATTGGAATTTATGTCACAAATTGGGGTTTATTTTTTTTTTTAATTTTTAGCATGAATAACTATTTAAGTTAAAAATCTGAGGTATACAGTTTTTTATTCTAAAATATCATTCACAAAACCATACTTCTACTGAATCATCTTATAAAAAAATCATTGAATTTTTGTTAAATCAAATTTTCTGCAAAACTTTAATTATTCAAAATATTTTTTAAGCTTGAATTGTATAATTGGTGCATTCTTTAAAGAATTAAAGTCAAAGAATTTAAGTCCATGAATTAAATTGTTATAAATGCTCCAAAGAAATGCCTGGGACAATAAATTTAATTCGACTTTGAAAAGTGAATTAAATAATTAAATCTTTGGGACCTTTCCTTTCAATAGGCACTTATTTTATTTGTAAGAAATATTTAAAATTTTTTAAATTTTTAATTGGAAGCCATACTTTAGTATTGATTTTTCTGTTAATTAATCATAAAAAATTATTGGTTTCTTCTTATATTTAAAGTTTCCCGGGAATTACCGGGAAATCGAATTTTTCATTCCCGTTTTCCGGGAAACAAAATATAACGGGAAATCCCAAACCGTAGATACAACGGCATAATCAAAGCATAAATATTTAAGAAAAAATTTTAATTATTAATTATTTTGGAATGAATATTTCTTATGCTATACATATTTTTGTTTTCTTTTTTGATAAGCATTGTAAATCGAGTTAAATTTTAAGGTATAAATTAATGGAATAAGTAGAGTAATTTAAAAGAAATTTACTCGATTATTAATTAAAAACTACGTTTTCGAGTTATTTGATTCAAACAATGAAAAAGTCGAGCAAAATGATGACTCCAGAACTGAACTAAAACTGAAATGGAACTGAACTAGAATTAAGCCAGAACTAAAATAGAACAGAACTAGAATTGAACTAAAACTGAACTACAACTATACTTAGCAAGATATGAAGTAAAACTGAACTACAACTTAAGAAAAACTGAACTAAAACTGAACTAGAATTGAATTGGAAATGAACTATAATTAAATTCGAACTAAACAAGAAACCAACCGAAATGAAACTATATTAGAACTAAACTAGAACTAAAATTAAATTGAATTGAAACATAACTAAAACAGGACTTGAATTAAAACTGAAATAGAAAATAACTTAGAAGTGAAACAATTTATTTGGGAGCAGTCCTTATTTTTATTTATTGTTAGAATAACATTTTTATTAACTGCAAATTAAAAATTTTAATTCTTCAAAGTTACGTCATGTTTTAATTTTAACTTCCATTCTAATAGTCTTCAGTTCTAGTCCATTTTATTTTTATTTGTTTTTTTTTTTATAGAAGATAAAACATTGTTAACGCAGTGGACTGTCAGTTTTAGTTACAATATATAAAAGCTAAAGGATTACAAGTAAATTGTAGAAACTGACATGTTCGTTCTTTGTTTTCTCTCTCTCTCTCTCTCTACCTTGACATTATATGAGTAATGGATGGAAGTTGTCAACAAATGTTGCAAAATTAAAAATATTATTACGTTAGTTATTATTTACAAAATTGATTGAATTTCTGTTACTCTTCTCTTACTTTTTTGACAGGCAATTATATGCGATATAATAAACAATAAAATATATATATATTTTTTATTTAAACAAAGAATTTAACATGACTTTATGACAGTTGCATTTATTTCGTAAGTACATTTCAAAATCATTTTCTTATTTTTTTCCATTGAATAAATATTACCAAATAAAGTATAAATCGTATTTGGCCAATACATAATTTTTAAAATTCCCGTATCAGGAGGAACATGAATATTAGTCATTACATAGGTACCTACAGGTAGAGGACACTTAAGACTTAAATTTCCCATGCCCTCCTTATTGAATAACATTTCGGCTACATTACTAAAGACACGAATACGTTTGACAGAACGCCAAAATTCACATACTTTATAGGTGGAGTTGTATAGAATTTTTTTAGGTTCTAGTTTAGAACCTTTGCGGGCCTCTTTATTATGTTGTACTAATATTAAATTCCACATAGGTGCTGGTACTTCTTTGAAAACTCTGGTAATCGAGGAAAATGTATTATTCTTATGCATAAACATACTAAAACGATAATCTGAGGTTTCGGTCGTATGAAATGATAACATTTTCATATGATAACAATACTAAAAGAGAGAGAGAGAGAGAAAGAAAGGGGATAATAAATATATTTTAGTTATTTAGGAAATATTATATTTAGCTCACCATTAAAACTTGTACCCATAAGTTTAAATATAAAATTGCAACAAAGGCAAATTTAAATTGCGCCATATTTACCAAAACTTTTCCGAAACCCACACGTTTGTACTCATGACTATCACACAAAAAAAGCAACAAGTAATTAAGAAATTCAAATGCGAAATAATGCGTCAATTATGGTAACAGACAAAAGTTAATGAGTTTTTAAATAGATGACATTAAAAAAGAAATCATACAGATAATGATTATTTCAATTCAATTAAAAATGAAAATTAAACAATTAAAAAAATACAAAAAAAAAAAAAAAATACAAAAAATAGTATAAAATTTTTAAATAGAATACTTTGGACTATATTTTCTATTTTAGATATTATCGAACCTGAAATAAATTGTAAAAGCTGATTAACTTAATAAGTCTGTTAAAATTTGTGATAAATATATTTTAAATTAATAAGAGTCCACTTTATTCTAAACTTGAAAACTGGTTTCATATCTACCTAAACATTATAAAAGAAAATCATTGAAATTTCCTTTAGTTTTCATTTTTTTTCCTTCTTTGCATTTACCTTTCCTTTAAGTGGAATATAATTTTTTAATTAACATCACTTGTTGTAAAGTAGAAATTATTCTTTCTTTTTTTTTCTAATATTATTTTCTACATTTTTAACACGCACAACCTAATTTCATACAATTTATGCTTTGTATTTATTATGTTTTTTTTTTTTTGCTACTACTTTGGTTTCATGTTTATTAAAATTTGTTATTACTCCTGCTAGTATCAGGTCCTTATAATATGTTGAGTTTTAACAATTCCCTTTTATAATAATGCTAAAACATACAAAATTACCTGAAAAAAAATATAATAAACCACAACTTCACATGAACATGAATACCCATGATCCAGTGGCAAGAGTGAAAATATGAAAATGAACATAGATATTAAAAAATACACATAGTAACAAAGAGAAACTACCATTATTAAACCACAAACGATAATAATATATGTACTACTAATCAAGTAAATGCATTTCTATAAGCATTTAAAAAAAATAATAATAAAAATACAGTAAAAACAAAAGAGTTGTTCCAAGAGATGTGGAATACTGTATGTAATATGATTTTATGATCCTTAAAAATAAACTAATAAACAAACTAAAGCAAAAAAAATAAAAAAATAAATAAATTGCATGCCCAAACTCATTTAGAGAATTATATACATACATACATATATACATACATACATACATACATACATACATACATACATACATACATACATACATACATATGTATATATAAAATAATGTACAGGAAAATTTCATTAAAAAAAATTGTTTTGGCCAAAATGTTGGCATGTCAGAGTGTTTTCCTTCATTTTTTTTTTAATTTAATGTTATACATACTTTTAACTTCTACTGACGATTTTAAATTATTAAAATAACAAAATGTTTGCTTTATAAAAGCAGTTTAAAATTTTCTAATATTTTTGTGAGGATTTTTAAATTTAAATTAAGATTAAAATAGAAAATAAATTGGAAATGAACTGGAACATAACTAGAACTAAGTGAAATTGGAATAAAAAACAATTATTACTACACAAGAACTAATCTAAATTTGAGCTAGATTTGAACTAGAACTAAACTTTAAGTGAACTAGAAATAAAAACAGAACTAAACTTGTATTAAAACTGAACTAAATTTGAAAAGGAACTAAACCGGAACCAGAATGAAAATAGAACTCAACTATAATTGAACTGTACTAGAACTGAATTAGAATTGCAATAGAACTTAACTAGATGTGAACTATATCTAAAAATGAACTAAAAGCGAATTAAATAACAACTGAAGTGGAACTTAACAAGAATTGAACTAGAATTGATTCAGAACTAATACTGGAACTGAATTAGAACTAAAAAAGAATTCAGTATAGAATAATAGTTGAACTAGAAGTGACAAAACTAGAACTGTACTAAATCTGAAATATAACTAAATAGATCTGGAGCCGAAGAAGAAATTAATTGAAACTGAAATATTAATAAGGTATAATTTAATTAGAACAGCAACCGAATGAAAATGAACTAAAACTGAACTAGAACCGAATTAAAACTAGCATCGACTACTCTGACATTATAAACTGTAAAACAAGTGTATAAAGGACCAATGCAGAGTTTATGAGCTATAATTAGACATTAACACAATAAACAAATTATTTTCTGCTTCACAAAAAAACCTTTTCCAATTAAGTTTTGTTGTTGGACTGTTTTATATATATTTGTTTGTTCTCAAGGGGTTTAACTCATATTGTTTTGATCGCCATGATAAATTATAACAATTTTTTGAAAATTTATTATTGAAAAAAATCGATTTTCAAGAACTGTAAACGTTAGCAAAAATAATTTAAAAAATGTGCCCGAATGAGATTTTTTCAGGACAAAGTATATTAACATTTTATTATATCCAATGAATTTATTATCATGGTAATGCAGCAACACACATGCCACTTTCGGTTAATGATCATTAAATGTCCTTCAAATAATAAAAATTCCTAAACGTACCAATAAAAGCGGTTTCTTTTTGAAATTAAATTACAAAAAATTTTAAACCTTTCTATTATTAACTTTATAATCAAGCCAAATAAATATTCTTTTTCAAATGTAAAATGTTGGTTCTATCAAAAAAAAAAAAAAACTGACGAATTTTTTATATAATTTCAAATAACAAAAGAAAAGCACCATTAAAAATATTGGGATCTGCTTTTTTTGTATTTATGTAGTTAATTACAATATATTTTATTTATTTGAAAAATTAGAATCATCTAAGTTATTCTGTTCAAATATTATATCAATTTTTCATTTTAAAGTGTGGTGGTTCTATCCTAATGACGAGGAGTGTATGTCATTGTTTTCTAATGTTACTTTTTTGAAAACTTTCTTCATCCTTGTGGCCGATATAATTACGTTTTAATTTTTGTATGACAATGTTTAATATTCCACAATATGTTTTAATTTATATATATACCCCCCCCTCTTAGTGTTTTTATATTTATATTTTAGTTTTGTTGTTGGGATTGTTTACTCTAGAGTACGCCTTTTTAATAGGGGGGGTTGCTGACAAATTAATGTTTATAAAATAAACTTTTAAAGGCTAAAATTATTGTAATGAGTAAAAAGCTTTTTTGCATAAAACCATAAGCAAAGATGAGAGATTTTTAAATTTCTATGAGGCAATGATAATCGTTTGGGGTTAATTAAATTGGCCATAATAGAAATGTATGACAATTGTTGTGAAATACTTTCATTTTGTCGGCTTAGAAATCATTATAATTTTAATGCTGTTTTTTTTTTTAATTTATTATGAGTAAATAGGTATCTGATAATATTTGAGAGTTTTTTCTTAAAAATCCCATAAGTAAAATAAATAAACTTTACATTTTGTCATACAAAAATATAAAAACTGTAAAAATGTTTTCCAAAATATATATAATATGATTGACTGACATGTGTGTGTGTGTGTGGTATTGTATATGTATTCCAAAGTAACATGTTTTAAAATATATTAAGAATACTCTGAAGACACATATTTTTCTAACCGAAATAAAATAAGAAACAAAAAAACAAGAATACAACAAATCAAAATCATTGTAATACTAATGTAAAATGATGAGCGGAAATTTCAAAAATAAACAAAAAAAAGGAATCAAGATGATCTTTTTAACACCCTTCTCTTTTTAACAAATGCATGGTTTCGAAGGAAATTTTGTATTTTCCAAGTTATTTTATTTTTATGGTAAAACTTTAAATGCTGACACATGTTGTTGGAAGGATAAAAAATATTTGAAAACATATTCGTTCGTTGTAAATAAATGAAAATACATGACCACCATTATTATTAATATGGCAATGTTGAAATAAAATCAAATATGCAGAATATTTATTCAACAAATACATACATAAATACATATACATACATGAAATATTTTAAACATATCATAACATATACCTCCCATCTTTTCTCCTCGTTTAGTGACAGAATGAACAACAGTGGAAAGGAAAAAAATTGTAGTATTTTAAAAAACATGACAAGTAAATTTGTTTATTTTATATTATATCTACAATAAAGTCAGTCATAATCAAGATAATATAGAGATTTAAAAGAATGAATTATGGCATTTTAATTTAATTACCATTATGATGTTGATGATAACGATAACAAATTACTATGATTTTTAGGAGGAAATGTAAGGATTCTCTTTTAAATTATTATTATTATTATTATTTTATATTTAAGTTGTATGACTATTTTATTAAATATTAATAAATATCTATAACTTATTTTCTCTTTTCTTTTAGGTAAGCGACAATTCATCAAGAGAACATTCAATTCGATGTAAGTACAGACTAAATATATATAAAAAAAAACTTAAAATTAATAACTAAATTTGATTTAGATTAGGGAATACAACTCCAAAATTGTTTTAATTCTTTTAAATATTGCCCCCTTTTTACTAATAAAAACATAGTGTACTTGTCAAAGTTATTCTCAGTGCAAACTTTTGCTGGCTGACAATGGACAGACAAGGATTGTAAAAAAAAAACATGGAATGCATGAATTTATTAATGTTCTGTGTTTGAGTTAAAAAATATATTCACATTTATTTTATGAACAAGTAAACCCTGACTTTTTAGTAGCTACGTAAAAACTGCCTCGACCCACAAGTTTTTACAAGAAAACGTGAAATGTCTGTTGATTTTTTTTCGTGTGTTATTATGATATAAAAAATAAAAATGAAATTGTTATCCTGTTTATATCATTATTATAATAAATATATTATTTTCCCTTTTGTTACAATCGTGAAACAACCGTGTGTTGTGTTGGCGTTTTTTAAAGTTTCTTGTCATATAAATATTTTTTTCTTTTTTGGATACACGCATCCATTAGCTGGCATTTCATTTATAATTTATTAGAGGTTGAACAGTGGATATTTTAAAAAAAAATGTATATAATGGAAACGTGACGTGACATGTCGAATCTTAAATAATCAATGTTAAAAGCAAGAAAAAATATATAAATTTCCTTTTTATAAATAATTGCCGATACATTTTCTTTTTCGACAGAAAATGTTTTTTTCTTCAACAGAAAATGTTCGTTATATTTTCTTTTTCAGCAAAAAATTTCGATAAATTTGCCTTTCCTGTAGCAATTTTTGCATAAATTTTCTTTCCTATAGAAAATAATTGAGAAATTTACAGAAAATTTGCAATAAATTTCTATAGAAATTTTTGAAACATTTTTGTAGAAAATTGTCGATAAATTTCTGTAGAAAATGTTCGATAAATATTCATTTTCTTAAGAAAATTTGCGATTATTTTTTTTATTTTAAATTTTTTTTTGTAATTTTTATCTTTAGAAAATTTTATAAAAATAAATTTTTTTATTGCAAATAAATCGGATTTAAATTTTACACTTTACTATGATTTAAAATATTTTGGACTTTAACTTTATTTAAACTTTGAAATTTCTCTTTAATTTAATTTTATTAAGGACATTTTATAACTTAACTCTTAACAACGCAAATAATAAAACTTTATTGACAAATGACAGTAAATTCCTTTTAGTTATTTTTACGATTTATTTATAACCATTTTTTTTTCTTTAATAAAATATTTCTACAAACACACAAGGATAAGAAATAAAGTGCAAACACATGCATTTTTCAGCTAAGACATCCTTTAATTTAAAAAATTCCTAACATGATTTTATCACCGTTGCATTTATTTCATACGTACACTTTAAAACCATCCTCTTATCCGGCATTTGAGAATAAACATTACCAAACAAACTATATATGGTATTGGGCCAATACATGAATTTTAAAATTCCCGTATCTGGAGGAACATGAATATTTAGCATGACATAAGTACCGACAGCCAAAGGACACTTTAGACTCATATTACCCATACCCTTTTTGTTAAACAACAATTGTGCCACATTATTGAAAATACGTATACGTTTGACATAACGCCAAAATTCGCATACTTTATAAGTCGAATTATATAGGATTTTTTTGGCCTCAACTTTGGAGCCACGACGTGCATCATTGTTGTGTTGTACTAAAATTAAATTCCACATGGGAATGGGCACTTCCTTAAGGACATGTGTGACTGAGGATAAAGTTTGATTATTATGTAGAGTCATGTAGAAACGATAATCTGGTGTTTCGGTGGTACGAAATGAAAGCATTTTCATGTGATAACAATACTGAAAAAAACGAACGAACCAAAAATATAATTAAATTAAATTAATTCAATTTAATTAATTTACTTTTTCAATATACTTATCTTACCATCCATATACCAGGTAATAATTGTATTAATATTATTAGAAAAATAGTCAAGCTTTTTGATCTTGTCATGTCTTCGTTTCAGCTCTATTAACATAATTATTTTTATATTTTCTATAAAACAAAAAAGAAAATTATTCAATTGATAAAGTGTTGTCCACTACCTTCAACATTTTGATGATTTATTAAACTAATTTTATTTGTAGAAGTTAATTGAATTGAATTCCATGAATTCTCTTAATGTTTTGTTAATGAGTTTTTAAATGCATTTTGTCTAGTCATTTTAAATATGTAATATAATTTGTTGGTAATTAGTTTTATTGTAAATTCTAATCATAAATAGTTGCAAAAGATAATTAACCACCTTTGGGGAATATTTTTTTAAAATTTATGTATTTTTTCTATACGATTATATATGTATTCATATGTTTAATTAAACACTGAGCGAAATGGATAATAAAAAATTATTAAATATTTGAATGATTTTATTTATTTGCTTATTTGCTTATTTATTCTTTAGAACGTAAATTTTTTTCTATAAGTATGCAATTATTAAATTTTCAAAAAGATATATTCTTAAATTTATTATAGTAGGATATTTAAATATAAATTATTATTATATTATATAGGAACTCGTAACATACATTTGTCATTATAAATATTCTATAACATTCTTTCAAAAAATTTGTAATCCTTTCGAGAGCAAGTTTAAACGATTTATTTTACTTGTGAGAATGATTTTATATTTAAAAATTAATACATAAATACATATTCTATTTACAAAAGGTTATTTCTGTAAGTGGTTTTTGTTACAACATTTAAATACAAAAATTACAAATTGCGGGAATTCATACTTTCATTTGACATCCGTAATGGGTTGGTACTAGGGTATTAACTCGAATATTGTTTGTTCGATTAATCGACAAATCAAAATCAAATAATTGTTCGATTAAATTAAAATCAAGAATTCCGAATAATAATTTATTCGAATAAATTATGACGATTAATCGAATAATTCGAGTAAAAATATTTTAAATATTTGCTTTCTTAATTAGTTTTTAGAATGTTTTAATTTTAGTTGTCCAAAAAATAGTCTCAAAAATAATGTTTTAAAATTTGTATAGAATGTTGGAAAAGTTGGAATTTTATTTAAAAAAAAAAAATTGTATTTAGTTAAAAGAACCGAATATGCCAAAATTACAATACGAAGTTAAAGATCGTTTTTTAAGGATGTAGATGATATGATGGTGAAAGTTTGAGTAAAATTTGTAATATTGATGGAATTTGGTCTAGCATGTAAACTTGAACTTTATGTTAAGAATCGCGGAACTACTTAGGATGGTCCAAAGGGCTTTGTGTCATTTTCAAAATGCAATAATTTAGAAACTAATAAATATATTTTTACAATTCTTTCACAGCCTAACGGATAAAAATCCAAATAAAATATTATACTGAATCGTTTTAAATAAATCATAATAAAAATAGGAGAAAATAGGGAATAAAATATTTTGCATTCTGGTAGAAATTGTGATTTAATAAAAAATAAAGCAAATTATCATTCCTATATGCATATTTGGGAGAAAGAATTATATATTTTAAATGTACAATTGAACAAAAACATTAAAACGATATCATTTTAATACAGATAGAAGGGAATTATTCTATACTTTTTAAATGATTATCTAAATGCCTTCTATATATTGAACATAATTATAAAACATTCTTAAACCGTATACTCAAAATAAATAAATATTGTACAAATATTTTGAATATTATTTGAATAAATGTGTCCAAATTAAAAAGTGAGGTTATGCGAAAAAAATCTCAAATTATTCCAAAGTGGATTTTTATCCATTCATCATCTTTAATTTTAATTTTTATCAAAAGTATTAATAATCACATTTAAATGCGTATCATTATTTTTCACAGTGTTAAAACTAGTCACTAGGGTAGTCCGACCCTAAGCAAAAGAGGAAAATATTCACGAATTTTTACGCATTTACATTATTTTGGAAAGAGTATTTCTTATTTTAAGCTACATTTTTCTTTTCTTTTAAAATAGGCTTGGAAAAATCGAATAAAATTTTAAGGTACAAATTAATCGAATATCTCGAGTAACTTAAAAGATTTACTCGACTATTCGAGTAATTTCAAACTGCGCTGCAAAGACTGTCCACTACTACGCCAATTAGTAGAAGTATAACTTAAATAACTTTAAATTACTCGAGTAATCGAGTAACTCTTTTAAGATACTCGAGTTGTTCGGCTAATTTATATCTTAAAATTTTACACGATTTTTTAATGCTTATAAATAAAGAAAACAAAAATATAGCTTAAAATAAGAAATAGTCTTTTCAAATTAATATATAAAATGACTAGTTTTTAATCTGTAAAAAAAAAAAATAAAATAATGATACGCATTTAAAGGTGAATATCAATACTTTTGATTAAACTTAAAAATGAGTTTTTATTCACTTTGGAATAATTTGCGATTTTTAATCATAACCTCACTTTTTAATTTGGATTTATTTTAAATATAAGGTTTTAGAATGTTTTATAATTCATTGTTCAATTATGTTCAATATTTAAAAGGCTTTAAGACTTTTTTATATGGGCACAAATGACAAAGTCAGCAGTGATTTTGACGCATCATGAAATTGTCTTGTAAGAATTCTTAAAGAAATTTCTAACTGGGAACAACCAAGAAATTAAAATACATTCATACATACATGCATACACACATACATACATACATGCATGCACACATACATACATGCATACATACATACATATATATATACAAACCATAAATACCTCTGGCCAAAAGTTAAATTATGAAATGGATATGCCTGTACATGAAATGTGTACAAAATTACCAAATATTTCGTTATTTAGAATTTTCATGAAATTATAATGCAATTGAAAGATTTATTTTTCTTTTTATTTTAACAGGACGGAAATAAAAAATAAGAATTTTGCAAGAAATATAAAAGGTTTTTTTTGATATTCATTAAATTAATGGAAAAACTTTTCTGATTTAATATAAATACAATTTTTATATACTTTATCTTTCTGAGTAAATAATTTTTAAAAAACCAAATACAGCTATGGACATGTAAATGGCACACTCTTGAATAAGATTCTCCTTATGATCAACTATCGTGAGTGTTATTAATCAAAATCAATTTTATGGTTTTATCCAAAGGTCGCATGTAAGAATGATTTGATTGAGCTGGACACATACCTACATACATACATGGCACAATCTTAAAAAAAGAGAAAAAAGGCTTAATATTGAATTTATTGATATTTTTTGAGTATGACATACTAAGCTTCCTGTACGGTCGTCCATAGATCGTCCAAATTTTTGTAATTTTTTGGCGACTGCAACCTTGACTTCAATCCACTGGTTTTCAATAGGGTTTAAGTCGAGGCTCTGGGCTGGCCAATCCAAAACGGGAATCAGTTCCGAATAAAACCAATTTTTCCGAATAAAACCAATTTCATTTAAACTCTTGGCATCTAGGACGACGAACAAAAGTTCTACCATCTGGTCCAATTCTATTNNGGTCCAATTCTATTAATTTTTGTTTCGTCACTCCATAAACGTTTTTCCAAAAATTAATATGAGTTCTAGCGAAGGTTAAACGTTTTGAAACATTTTTTTTTTTTCATTTATTTTATTTTTTTTTTTTTTTTTTGTTTTTTTTTTTTTTTTTTTTTTTTTTTTTTTTTTTTGAGAGCAATGGTTTTTTTCTGGAAATGCGTCTAAACAAATTTGCATCGTTTAATATTCTTCTGACAAGCATGCTAGATATTTCCAAGCCATAGGATTCATTAATATAAGACGTTATCTGCCCTGAAAAATTGAATGGATAATTTTTTGTCATTCTTACCACTGCAGCATCTGTTCGTGAAGTCTGCTTTTTTTTGCGAGACAATTCCGAACATCTTTTTACAGATTTCATGCATTTTCCATATGAATACGCACTTTCTTGTTAGTGTGCTGCCGAGAAAAAAATTTCTTAGGAACCAACCAATCTTAAAGAGATAATACAAGCATTTTATAAAACTGATAGTTGGCAAAGCCTTAAGATTTTTCTTAATTTAATTTGTTCCATTTGTATGTCCATAGCTTTTTTTCTAAAATCTTAGATTTTTTTTTAATTTCTGTACAAAGATTTATGAAATTTTCACTGGTCACAAGTATGTAAGATATACTTTTCCACACAATAAAATACGCTATAATTTCAAAATGAAATTCATTTAAAGACCGCAAACACATATATATACTGATATTCGATAGATATGTAAAACTCTATGCATACCATAATAATAATTACACATAAACACATACAAATGTATGTGGAATCCAGTTGACCAAAATTTATTTGATTTATATATAATAAAATAATTGAAATATTTCGTCAATCCCATTATTTTTTTTAAAGACTTGTTATGAGGTTTTGGCTCTCAGATGGTGGAAACTCGTTTCTTTTAGTTTAAAACATATTTGGGAGAAGCAAAATTTTCCTCTGCTTTCGACTTTGTATTAACAAAAATTTGATACCAATTAGCATCAATT
>MINK01172770.1:0-17134 GCA_001735545.1 Phormia regina
TATAACAAAAATACAGAAAAAAATTAAGTGCGTTTATAGGAATATGCACGAGTGTATATTTAAATAATGATAAACATTAAAATCTGAAGGTATTGAATAATTACTTTACAGTATTGAAAATCCAAGAAAGGACGCAAATATAAGTATATTTTATCTTTTAAACCAAAAATAATAATAATAAAAAAATAATAGAATTTTCTATCCTCGGTTATAATTTTTATCTTTCAGTTTAAATTAATTATTATTAAAGTGTAAAATCAAGTATTCGGCATTAAAACTTTTATTATATTTAGCTGGACAAATTGTATTTTGTCTGGACACTGGAAAAATATAAAAAAAAACTGGTCAATCCAGCCAAATCCAGCCTAACTGGCAATCCTAGATATAGAATATATTAATTAAAATAAAGATAATGTAAATGTATTTTTTCAAGCGAGTAAATAGATTTAGTTTGAAAACATTGAAGGGAATAATTTCATTTTCATTTCACCAAAGAAGTGATCAAGAGCTTTCAAAAAATAATAAAAATTTCCATCCAAAAATAAGAAAATTAATGAATTTTTAGCGGGAAAAAGGTTAATAATTTCTAAAGAAAAAAACATTAAAATTTTAAATCTTTTAAAACATGTTTATATTTTTTAGGGCTAAGGCGGAATTTTTGTTATACAATTAAAAAAAAAAACATAGTTTTAAAGGAAGTACTTCAAACGAAATCAACAAGAAGTAAGAAAGAAGAACATAGTACCAATAAAAACAATGGGTTAAAAAAAATAACTTCTACATCTCTTTTTCACTACTAAATACTTCCTTCCAATGAAAACACAATATTAAATTCATGTCTTTGTAGATTCAGTGGATAAAAACATCTGTCGCCCTGATATAGGGTTTCAACACACAAAAACATCTTAAAAATAGAAATATTTTAATAAAATTCGGTGTAAAGAAGTTCCATACAAGTATCAACATTTATACCAAATTTTGTGATCAGTCCACAATTGACCATAGCTCCCATATAACCCTTTCTTCAGAAAATCACTTTAAAGCGCATAAATCACATACGAGCGTTTGTATCAAGTTTTATTTAAATAGAAACGATATTATTAAATATATAAACCCACCGCCCTATAGTTCCCGATTTGGAAACCGAATTAAAAAATTAACTGTTTTACTGTTAAGGGGTTAATTAACTGTTCAATAGCATTAGGATAGATCTTTACCGTAGTGAAGTAAACCCTAAATTTGTCTGATATACATATATTAAATTGAAATAAAGAAATTAAAAAAGTTATAAATAAAATTTTAATACTTCGCGAGTAAAATATAATGTAATTATTATTTGAATAGGAATTTAAGGATTCGCAAACTCGATTATTAAGAACCAACACCATTCACTATAAAAAAATATTTAACTAAATAAGGACAACAACTAATTTGAAAAGTTAAAAATGAATTAATAATTAACACGAAAAGTTTGAAGTAAAATTATTTAATTTCATTTTCATTCCACTATGTGAAAATATAATTTATTTTTTCCAACCTACATACAAACATACATAAATAGAACCTTTTTGTACTAAAAAGCAACAACAAAAAAAAAACACACTTTTACGCCAAATGTTGCGATCGACAAAATTAAAAACAAAATCTTTCAGATACAAATTGTCTTTCGTATTGTCAGTTGAAAAGCTCATATAAAGAACAACGGATGGTTGTGATACCGGAAAAAAAGAAAATTTTTCAAAAAGTGAAATTTAAAAGCAAAATAAGAAAATAAAATTAAAACAAAAAAAAGAAATAATATTTTATAGCCAAAAATAAATCACAAAGTCGTCCAATTTAACTGATAAGGTGCACTAAAAGCAAAACAAAACTAATAAATTTGAATTGATTGTAAATTAATAAAAATAAATATATAAAAAAAAAATCAACAAGAATCGTCTACCAATACTGATTTTATATACTCGTGCTCATTCCCTCAGAACTTGAACTCCACAAGAATAATATCATCATAAAAATAAAAACCAATCGAGTGTGTGAATGTAAGAATTTTTTTTGGTCTACTTAATCAATCGTCAGTCTTAATCGTCGTCGTCGTCGTCGTAGTCGTCAATAATCAAACAGTTTAATTGTTTGCTGCCGTATTTTATGATTCGCATTCAATTGGTGACGGTCTCCGTCCAGTAATATATGCGATCGATTAAATATTTTAATGGTTTTGCAGGTGTATTAATAAACGAGAGATAATATTACAACAATAACAACACCAACATTAATTCACTGACAACAAGAGGTACCGCAAATAAAACTAATAATAAAATCAAGGTGATTAGAAACAGTCACTTTAAATACATTTTTACATATTCACTTGCATACCTTCAATACACTACTTGAAAACTTTATCTAAGTATTTATCTTTCTATTACCCAATTATTATCAATTTATCTATCTATCTATCACCAATAGAGATAAATTACCTGAATATGAAAATCAATCGAATAAAAATTAATCCGAAACAACAAAATATTCTAAAACACATTTTTTATTTAAATAAAAAATAGAAGATATTTTTTTTTTATTTAATATTTTATTGTAAAGTGACATGAAACGAAAACGAAAAAAAAAAAAAAAACAGGCGAATACAAATTTCATCATGATCAACAAAATGTTGGCATTAATCCAATTGGCCAATTGAGCTTCTAAAGACAGACTACAATAAAGTTTTAACGAATTATGATTTGTTTATTTAATCCCTAAATTAAATTCATGACATCAAAATAATGACTATACTACGTCAAGAATATTTTTAGCTCTAGATATTAATAAAAGTTTACAAACAGATGTTTGTAATAGAAATTTTATCAGGTTTATTCATTTGAAATGCAAATAGTATTAGAATTATTTTCATATCTTTTGCAAATGTTTGAGATTTATTTATTATTACATCATTCCTTTTTATAACAAAGTAATATACCTTTCAACTACATTCAAAACTGGTGGAAATTGAGTTTGAGAATTGATCCATAATATTTGGGATTTTGATAGACTCAATGGAACAATCAAATTATTTTAACTACAATAAAAAATGTTAAAAACTAAAAATCGATATGTTACATATGAAAAAGCTTTAAAAGACATAATTCTTTCATTCGCTATTAATTCTTATTTTAATTCATAGAATTATATGCATTGTGTTTCATATAAATTGAATCAATTCTGTAACGAATTAATTTTCCTTAAAGAATTCATTAATCAATTATAAAATTCAAGATTTAAAAGTGTTTAGAATCATTCAATTGAATTGACAATAATTCATTTGAATTGACAATAATTGAATGAATTCTTAATGAATTAATTCTATTCAAATAAAAGTCTTTTAATTAAGCTATTGAATTATATTTTAGGGAATGATGCTATAGAATTAAGGTTTGGGATTTCCCGTGATATTTTGTTTCCCCGGGAAACGGGAATGAAAAAGTCGATTTCCGGGGAATCTTAAAATATCCAATACTATAACACAACATTATTAATCACATTTATGATTAATTAACAGGAAAAAACAATATTAAAGTATGGCTTCCAATTTAAAATTTAAAAATTTAAATATTTCATACAAATAAAATAAGTGCCTATTGTAAGGAAAGGTTCCAAAGATTTAATTCACATTTCAAAGTCCCAGGTATTTCTTTGGAGCATTCATAACAATTCAATTCATAGACTTAAATTCTTTGATTTTAATTCCTTAAAGATTGCATTTAAAGCTTAAAAAATATTTTGAATAATTATAGTATTCTTCTATTTAAATCTTTTACGAATTAGCTTTAGAAAATATTTTTGATATATTTTGTAAAATATTAGACTTCTTCCCGTATTCTAATTGAGAGTGCGCCGGATTCCTGGTTCCAGAACTCGAAATTGAGAGAGATTTTGAGTGAATAATGCCATTCTTCTTGCATGAGGCAGCCCAGATTCTTTCTGTGGATAAAATTAGTAAATTGTCAAATAAGAAAAAAATACAAATAAAAAATTTGTATAAAAATAAATAATAATTATTTTGTTTTTGTTACTAGAGAAAATCTTAAATTAAAAAAAATAATAACATTCACATACGAATTTCAAACTATTTTGATGTATTCCTTCTGGCTAAACAAATTGTTTTAAATTTTTGATAAAAATAACAGCCTTTTCTTATTTTACCCAAAAAGTTGGCAAATATAACCACTAAATATGCTGAAAATTTGATTTAACAAAAATTCAATGATTTCTTTATAAAATGATTAACTTAAATAGTTTTTCATGCTTAATTAAAAAGAAAAAAAAGATAAACGCCATTTTGTGGCATAAATTTCAGTATAAATAGGTTTTCTTATCGTTTTAATTTCTTCTAATACACAAATCTAAAAACTTTTTAAATTGGTTCTCAACAATATTTTGTGGTTCAATGATGTCGTGTTCGGAAATCTAATAAAAATTAGTTTTCATTTCATATTTTAAAGATATTTTTAATCATTTCAAGACGAATATTTTTGAAAAATAAAGTACATTCGTATCTTAATATATTTACACGTTTTAATTTTTTTGAAAAATTTAATTGTAATAAATTTCTGCTGTTATAAGAAAAGTTTTTATCCATTTTCATTTAAAAATTTTTACATATTTAATTTTTATAAATATTTCAAAATTATTTCCACACCTTCAAAAAAATTAATTATTGTTTATTATTGCCAAAATAGT
Source organism: Phormia regina (assembly GCA_001735545.1). Taxonomy (NCBI): domain Eukaryota; kingdom Metazoa; phylum Arthropoda; class Insecta; order Diptera; family Calliphoridae; genus Phormia; species Phormia regina. Next base: position 4,732 of record MINK01172770.1, read on the forward strand.
GCCTTTGGGGCAAATCAAACTTATCATTTATATGGCGACAAAAATCTAAAGATATTGGCAAAAAAATTATATTAAGTTTTAAAATCGCACATCAACATTAAAATGTTTAAAAAAACTGTGACAATACGTAGTATTAACATCTAAAAATGCGTTTAGTAAGTTGTTGGATTTTTACATTAATTTAAAGCTTTCACTGAGGCGATACCAACAGTAACAATTTTTGCTATAGGATTATATATCACATGAATATTGAATTTTCCGTTTTCCCGGGAAAATTAAAAAAAAAAATTCCCGGGAATTTCCAACGAAAAATTTACGGGAATTCCCGAACCCCAAACCCTATATGGAATGATTAACTATTATTTCTTATATCAAAATTAAGATTTAAGGGAATTAAGATATGATTTAATTAAAGATTTCGAAGCTCTGATAATTATGTATTTAGGCGTAACAAATCCGTTAAAACGTTATTGCATATTATTTTTTATACACGAATATGTGATTGAAAGACAGTGGTCCCACAACGATTTTTTTAAAATATTACAAATTAAAAACCGCTGAAGATATCTTTAGATCAGGTATGATATATGCGATTTTGGGTATTGTACTCTATTTAATTAAAGATGTACATTAATTGTACTAAAAAGGAATAATTGCTTAAGTAAAAAAATACAATATTTTTAATCAAAATATCTGTGGAACTTCTCTTTAGTTCTCAGGCTATTTTTTAAACCAGCTATTTTCAAAATATTAATTATCATTCAAGTTTTAAATTAAAAAACTTAACCATATCCGTCCGTCTGGTTGGCTGGTTGGCTAGCCAGCACAAGGATGAAGTCTATTGATTTTGGTCATGATCGGCCCATTATATCAACTAGCCCCCATACAAATGACCTAAAAACTGAAATATTTGTATGAAATTTAAGATAAATAAGTTTTATGCAGGCATAAATCCATGTGCCATATTTCAAAGATCGGTACATATTTTGCCATAGCTCCCATATAAGACCCAATTTCGGGAATCACCATAAAGTGCTTAAATACATATGAATCTTAGTATCGATGTAATATTCTATAACAGTATTTTTATTTTCCACTTAATACAAGTATAGGTCCATAATTGGCTCCTTCTTAAATTTTGGTACACATAGGCAATGGTATCATATGGTCGGATTGTACTGGAATTTATCATCCCTGCTTTAGATTGTGAATAAAAAAATAATATTAAGATTTGAATCGAAATAAAATGTTAACGAATAAAGATATCCTATTGAAATTTTAATATAATATAGAAGAACTTGTTCTAAAATTAATTAATTAGAAAAGATTCCACAAAATTTTTCACTTTTTTTTTTTTTTTTTTTTTTTAAATTTTTTCCTTTTTTTTTTTTTTTTTTTTTTGGTGTTAATCTTATATGGACAATTTTATGTTAATACCAGAATTAAACAAATTCAGATTGTCATAACTTTTTATCAGATTTTTGTTATTAATAAGATTCTTGCAACAATATTATTATTAATTTTGTAAGAAAAATTAAAAAATAAAAAATTATAGAAAAATCTATTTTGACATGTTTTATTTATGTTATTTTTTATAAATTTATCGTGGAATGAATTAAATGATTTTTTGAAAAAGTCTAACTCATACTTTCACATATAAAACTTAAAATGTAAATGAACGCGATTTACAGCTTCTAACAACATATTACCAACTAGGATCACAAAAAATTGCGAATGCGAACACAACTATTATAAATGTTTTATACAAATTTTATTAGACGAACACCACATCTGACACGAATTGTAAAAACTATTTTCACCACATTCTCAATTAACGAGATACAATAACGTCAGTTTCTAACAATAAACCTCGTGTGGTCAATTTGTTAAAAGTTTATCTTTTTTTAAATATAAAATTTAATTTAATACATAAATATGTACATATGTACGTTCAAAAGTGGCAGATTTGTTGTCGTTTTTTTTATAAAAAATGATTTTCAATAAAGAATTAAAAAAGCATTTCCTAAAGACATGCACATTTGCTTTGTTGTTTACACATTTATTTATATTGTACATATGTTTATATACTTATATGTACATATATACATACATATATAAATTGTATTTCTTATTTAATACAATTTTGAATCATGCTTAATAATGCTTTTAAACGATATGATACCGTTAGAAGAATAATATTTATAGTAAATCGATTATATATATTTATAGTTTAAACTTAGTTTAAACTAGTAACGATGTTATGGAATATTTGGTATATAATCTATGTTTAACTGAATAGCATTAACCAGATAAATTATAAAGAATTTTATTTGTTTTTGTTTGTTTATTCAATTTAAAGTATTACTACATACATATTTAAGATTGACATCGTTAAAATGTTTTTGTGGATCAGAATAATAGACAGACGCACTTGTGCTGAAAAAGAAAATCGTACTAAGAAAAGCTGTATAATTTTAATTTTCTTAATAAATTATTATTATGAAATTGTTTAAAGTAATTTATAATAGAAAAAAGTGTCATTTTGTAACTCTTTTGAAATTTTTTTACGGTGTAACTAATTTTTTATTTTTGTTTTAAATGTGGCAGTACAATTAAGTCGACCAAGTTCGATCAATTATAAATGTCTAATTATTTTGTTTGTTAAAAAATTATGCAGAAATTTCCTTTGAAAAGGTATTTAATATTGGTAAATATTTTTAAAATTTCGTCATTTCCGATTTTTATTATGTAGCCAAAAAAAAAAAAAAAAAACTGAAATAATAAACAGCCAGGCGCTCATCGTCAAACAGTAATGACTGCGTGGGAATTGTTTATTAAAATAAATCAATTTAGAATCTACATATAAATATTTATTTTGCTTTTCTTTGGTTCCCTAAAATTACACTTTAAAATGATTTATGTATGTATTTAACGAAATATACATAAATATCTTATAATGTAAAAATACAATATATCCAGATGCAATGCAAAGATGAAAAAAAAAAAACAAATTTTTGCGACAGTTTGAATTTTGAAAGTGAAAAAAATTGTAAGACCAAAACATTTTTTGAAATGCATTAACATTGGAAATTCTAACATTTATGTATATCATTTAACAGATTTTATGGTTACAAATATAAATCGTAAATGAAATTTTAGTTTCTCAAAATTAAATAAAAATAATATGTAGATATGAAAACCAAATGCTTATGGTTTTTATATACTAAATATTAACAACATTTAAAGATTAGAATTGTGTGAATATTTGATATGTGATAAATTCAGTACAATTGTCCTTTTGCCAGTACAATTAATTCTTCAAAAAATACATCTGTACTCTAGAGATTAATTTAGTACAATTCTAAAAATTTGCTCTTTATTATAAGTCAAATTGGGATTTTTTCAAATCATTTTAAAATCAATAAAATTTTCTTTAAATCCCTTTAATATTGTGCAGAAACATAATGTTTTTATTTTTTAAAAGAATTTTGATTTTCGTTTATTGAGTTCCACTTAAAAATTATTTTGAAACTATAAAGAAGTATGTTTGTTTCGCATTCTTATGATATTTTATTCATATAAATCAGAATATTAATAGTAGTGTACCCTTTTGTTTAAAACATATGTACACCTTTTGTAGAAACTCAAAGTGAAGTCAATAGTAAAAATAATATAAAACAATCCTATAATTATTTATATCATAATTTATATTTCTATATGTATAACAGACTTGATTAAATACTTGTGGATCCATGCGTTCCGTCCTAAATTTTTCCGACGGGGATTTGAAAAATTGGAGTACTCGTAGAAAAGTACAGAATGTTTATTTAATTAAAAAAAGATTTCGTATGTTAACTACTTTTGTGAATAAATTTTAATTTTTGTAATAACAAAAATTGTTGTAAAAAATTATTTTTTTTTTTGTTATTAATAAAACTAATTTCAGTACTTTTTATAAAAAAAACACAACTTTTTGTTTTCATTGTTATCAAATAAATATTTAAGTACAATTAAGGTCTAAAAAGTACAATTTCTATTCAATATCGATTTGTATCGATTTGCCTATGTGTACCAAAATTCGGGAAGGACCCAATTATGGACCTATACTTGTATTAAGTGGAAAATAAAAACATACTATTGAAGAATATTACGTCGATACTAAGATTCACCTATATTTATGCACTTTTTGGTGATTCCCTATAGGCTATGGTCAATTATGGACCGATCTTGATGAAATTTATGCTTATCTAAAACTTATTTGTGTTAAATTTCATTAAAATATTTCAATTTTTAAGGTATGCTTGAGTGTTAAAACTCTATTCCGGGAGAACATTTGTATGGGGGCTAGGTGAAATAATGGTCCGATTATGACCAAAATCAATAGGCTTCGTTCTTGTGCAAAAAAAAAAAAAACAATCATATGTAGCAAGTTTCATCAAATTATCTCTTAAATTGCGACATGTACTTTGCGCAAAAACTTTACATGGACAGCCTGACAGCCGTCCAGCCAACCAGACGGACGGACGGACATCGTTAAATCGACTCAAAAAGTGATTCTGAGTCGAACGGTACACTTTAAGGTGGGTGTAGGGTAATTTTTTCTCTGCGTTACAATATTTGCACAAACTCATAATAATCCAATCACCTTTGGTGGTGTAGGGAATAACAAATGCAAACCAATGATCAGATTAGTTAAATATTTGACTAACTAACACCTAAATTCTCTATTTTAATAGACTTTATCATAGCTGATATTTTAATGAATCTTGTTTGAAACAGTTTTATCTTATAAAACATTTGCAAGACCAAACTTATTTACCGTTGTTTTTGATCTTGGAAACTTGTAAAACTAATGGCCACACAAATTCTGTCAAATATTTGACAAATGTGAATATAGCTTTAACTTTTTAAAATACAAAATTTTTGAAAAACATAAATATTTCAAGTCGTTATAAATTTAAAAGTTAATACAAATAAAATTATATTTAAAATGTTATTTATATAATATCGTAACATTTAAATTCTGTTTGACAAAAATCGATTATAGGCAGCCTATATTTCAAAATGTTACAAAAACATAACACGCGAATTAAAAAAAAAAAATTTCAATTTAAACTGCTTTTTAAAACAGATTTTTCATGAAAATTTTCATTTTTAATTTGTTTGTGAATACGAGTATAAATTTTTTAATAAAGTGTTGTTTTTATTTTCCAATTTATAAACTCATTGACGCGATAGATAGATTTGATTTGATTTGACATTCCAATGGGTTTTATAATTTTTGCAAAGTTACATAAAAATCTAAACAACATTTTTATGTAAATTAAAATCGCCTCCACTAGAACATACATCCAAACTCCAATATTTTCTCAACCTGACTTTACAAAAGCTATTTTTTCAGTTTTCTAGATTCGTATTTTTTTATCGCTTAAAAATGTTATGTTGGATGATTTTATTTGCTAAAAGTATTGTTTTACAGATTCTAATCTATTTTGATATTATTTTTGGAAATATAGGTTTTATATATAACAGATCCGATTTTAAAAATTTATATATTTTTATTAATTATTATGATTAAATTAGTTAGAAAAGATATACATACATAACTATGTTATGTTTACTACGTTATGTTTACTATGTTATCAAAATATTAAATATTACTCAGAGAGACAGAGGGTAATGCACTCAAAAATAAAAATAAAATATTTATATTGAGAGATAAAGGAAAATTAAAAAAAAAAAATACATAAATTTTCTTTTGAATTTTATATCATAAATATAATGACGCGAAAAACGCAATATCATGAAAACTTTTGATAGAGGGTTTTGAATATAGACCTACCCCTATATAATTAATAATTTATAATTTTAAATATTGTAAGTAAAATGATTTCAATTAATACATGGAGGCCAGCTATTGTCCATTTTATTTGCAGCCAATTGCTAATTTTTCTTTCTCATTTTACTTTTCATTAGTTTTTTTTTTTTTTACTTGACGACGAGTTACGCAAAATGTTATTTTTATCCAATTTTCCGGAGCTAATAGAGACAGTTTTGTCGCAACTTGTTTTTATTTTTTGTTTGTTTTTTTGTTTGGGACAAAGATTGTTGTGGTGCTCTTTTGAAAACAAATGGACGAAAATTGAAAATTTACAATAAAGAAACAAACAAAATGTTTTTAGTGCACAATTGAAATTTTTTTTTATTTGTTTTACGTTGTAAAAATTAAAAAGACACTAGTATCAGCCCAATAAAGTTTTTCTCGAAAGACCAAGGAAACGTGGAGTATAAGAAGAAGAAAACAAATCCATAAATAATCTTTTGCTTTCTGCTGACTTGTTGTGGTCCATATGCCCATGGTTCTGAATGAGAATACAGAAAAAAAGAGAGAAAATTTGCCACATACATATATTTTAAAATTATGTTTTTTTATTTAGCAGTATGAAATGTTTCGATCCGATTTAAATTTTTTTTAGTATCTTTCGACACTTTCTACCGTAATCACCACAGACAGTATTTTCGTGATCAAATAATAATAATAATATTAACGATAAAGAAAAGAGAAAATAAAATAAAATTATTTTTCATATATTTTCAAAAACTAAATTTTGAGATTTTCAACTCAACTACTAGATATTTTAATGTGTGAGTAAGTGACAGAGTGCGTAAATTTTCTTCTCTATTCCATTATTCTCAAGGAGAAATATTGAAACATTTCTTTTTATATTCGACTTTTTTTGTGGTTGACTTCGTCTGGACTATTTTTAGACCAATATTCATCATTGTACCGTTTCAAGATATAAAAAATTATGTTTAATTCTTAAGCAGAAAAATATTTATAAACTTTTGCAAAAATAATACAGTTACATAGATTTACAACTACGTAATCGATTAATTATTTTATTTTAACTATTTTTTTCTATTTAACTTTTCAGTTGATATTTTGATCTACTAATGTATCAAAATCCTGCCAATAATAACGTTTTAGCTGGTGGAGGAGGAGCCGGTGGTGGTGTAACAGCCAATAATCAAAACGCTCAAATTATGGATCCAATTCAACAGCAGCAGCAACAACAACAACAACAACAAACAATTAATTATAATGGAATGCAACCTCAACAACCACAACAACAGCAGCAACAACAACAGCAATCATCAAATAACAATAAAAATGTACGCAAAAAACCCTACGTAAAGATAACGGAACAACCGGCCGGCAAAGCTTTAAGATTCCGTTATGAATGTGAAGGTCGTTCCGCCGGTTCTATACCAGGTGTTAATTCGACACCAGAAAACAAAACATATCCCACCATAGAGATTGTAGGCTATAAAGGACGTGCCGTTGTTGTTGTGTCATGTGTAACCAAAGATCCACCCTATAGGTAAATAAGCCTTCGGTTATGTTATATTTACTTAAGTACTTAGACCAGATTAATCCTACAAAATATCGTCTTCATTTCATTAGACCTCATCCTCATAATCTAGTCGGTAAAGAGGGTTGCAAGAAAGGTGTCTGTACCCTCGAAATCAACTCAGAGACAATGAGGGCTGTGTTTAGTAATCTGGGCATACAGTGCGTTAAGAAGAAGGATATAGAGGCCGCTCTCAAAGCTCGTGAAGAAATTCGCGTAGATCCTTTCAAAAGTAAGTTAAAATTTTATTAAATTCTCCCTAACTGTATAATATTTTAATTGTTAATGTTGTTCTAGCTGGATTTGCGCATCGATTTCAGCCCTCTAGTATTGATTTGAATTCAGTTAGGTTGTGTTTCCAAGTGTTCATGGAAAGCGATCAGAAGGGTCGTTTTACACAGCCTCTACCACCAGTGGTCTCCGAGCCGATATACGACAAGAAAGCCATGTCAGATCTGGTCATTTGTCGCCTGTGTAGTTGTTCGGCCAGTGTGTTGGGCAATACACAGATCATTTTGTTGTGTGAAAAAGTAGCCAAAGAAGATATTTCCGTGCGTTTTTATGAAGAAAAGAATGGCGAAACGATATGGGAAGCATTGGGGGAATTTCAACACACCGATGTACATAAACAGACTGCCATAGCATTTAAAACGCCGCGATATCGTAAACTTGATATAACAGAGCCTGCGAAGGTAAGCACGTATATAATTACACATATTTGTGTCTTGAATGAGAACATTGTAAAGTACAATTATGATCGTGTCAAAATAATAATTATATATTTCACCTTGGTCTCATTCGAGATACAATTTTTTGCGCACTGTTACTTAAACAAATGATTACTTTTAGGTGTTTATACAATTGAGACGACCATCGGATGGCGTTTTGAGTGAACCACTTCCATTCGAATATGTACCCTTGGATTCAGGTAGGAAACGATTTTTGGATCTTCGTCGGAACCTTAAGAGGAAACCCGACTTAGATATTTTCCAAGAAATTCTTGCTAGCGACATTAAGGAACAGATAACGAATGAAAAAATGGAAATTATTGATTTAAATACACCAACTGCTGAGGAGTTACCATCTCCCCAATCTCAGCCCTCACAAGGCGAGAAGACCATACTGACAACGACAAACGACACATCGAACTTAGATTACGATGAAGAAGCTAAACGACGTAGCCAACAAGAAATTGATACAATTATTGATGAGAAAATGCGTGAACTTGAGCAGCAGCAGCAGTTGCAGCAACAAACTTCACAGGACCAATGTGATTCCTTACAAGAGGTTGTTGATCTTTTAAATGCTGGTCACCAGAATCCAGTTGTAGAAAATCAACAATCCATAATGGATACAAATGAAAAAATCACTGAATGGATGAATTCAAATGAATTACAGGAACTGGAAAATCCAACCACCAATGAATCGATTGAAACCAACACCACCTCGTCTACCACAACTGCAAATACTCAAGTTGCCGCCAACGAATCGGAAGATAAGACATTAAGCGACCTGCTGGAACAGGTTGCCGAATTGGATGATATTTATTCCGATCATGTCATTCGTCGTGACACATACAACAATACGCTAATCAACGAATTGAATGGCATCGATTCATGTGCCCCCGAGAGAGAGGGCAATTTGGTGGATGGTGGCCAGACAGCCATGGAGGTGGAAGAGAGTTTCGATGATGCAGCAACTTATAGTAGTTTACAAATAGCGTTTAAAAATCCTATTCCCATACCAATGGATGACATTATGCCACCTACACCACCAGCATCTAATTTAGCATCTGATTTTGAAAATGATCATTATGATCCCATTGAAGTAAGATCTAGCCCAGCACCAGTTTCATCTACTTCATCACCAACACCACCACTACCACAACCATCTGTAGTTAATATTCAAAAACCCGATATTCTAGCTCAATCTCTACCACAATTACAAACACCACCAAGACCAGCACCACCAAAAATCACATCACCACACATGCATGTTACTGCCGCCGAAGAGGAAAAGTTACCACCTCTCCCACCCAAACGTCTACGCAAACAAGATAGCAACGCTGAAAATCGCTCAATTGAAGCAAATACTGGCGGAACTTTAGATCGTAAATCACGCCAACAAACACCAATAATCATAATGAAAACTCCAGATCAATCGCCACCTACTAAACGTCTGCCACAAAAACCCGGTGCTGGAAATTCTAGTACTTTACCGAAACAAAAAAAACCCGGCTTCTTTTCTAAACTATTTTCACGACGTAAAAGCAAATCTGATCTTAGCCAAGCTGGGGATCAAGCGGCCGGGTCAAAGGCAGGATCGAAAGCGACCAGCCAAACTGCAAGCCGTGAACCTAGTATTGGTCATTTCAATTTGAACGATTCTAATCGTGCATCAATACGATCAATTAAATCTCTACAGCCCACATCTTTGCCAAACTCACCCGAAAAGAAGATCCAAAAAGTGGGCAAACCGGTAGGACGTAGTGTTAGTAGTGTGTCGGGCAAACGTCCTGCTCACTTAAATGCCAATGTCATACACATTCCCCTTAAGGGTGACAGCGTCAATAGTTTGCCTCAGCATGAGGAATATTCCCATGCGAGTACTCTTACACTTAGCAACAACTTAGATCGCAAGACAGTATCTGCTCTTCAACTGGCAGATATACCGATCAGTGATGGCAACATGGAATTGGTGGCCATAACTGATCGACAAAGTTTGCGTAATTTATGTGAAGGCGAATTCAATGTACAACTCGATCCCAATGTTGATTTGACTGAGGCCGAACATTTTGCTTTGTATACCAGCATACCACCACAAGCGACGGCCAGTGAATTTGACGAGACCTCGGCCTACTATGCTCCCGTCGATGCTGGCGAAATTTTAACGCCTGAAGAAGTGGCAGAACGTTTAGTAGCAGCGAATCGCTTAAATTAATTTGTACGAATTTTTAGTGGCTGAGAATTCACATCATTATGTGTATGTAATCTCGCCACCAGTGTTTGTTGTAATTGTCATGAGACAATATTGTTATTTTATATATAGAAAAAGAGATTTATCAGTCCACTATAAACAAATTTATTTTATTTTAGTGGTGAATGTGGTGTTAATGATTTTGGACTCGTAATCTTCTCCATACTCTACTTATATTATCTCTTTTTCGATCTCTCTAAATACATGCATATACATACATACAAATAATTTTATGTGGGTGCGTGTATAAGTGGTGAGTGGATGAGGTGCTTAAATGTTTGTAATAGATTTGACAAAACATGGCCTGCATCACAAATATGAAATAGAAATATTTGTATTAATTTTTTAGGATTTGTTTGAATATTGCTAACAATATAAAAAAAAAAAACATTTAATACCACTTTTTTTTTATTGGACACACTTTTTATTGTGTGTAGTAATTTGTTGTACTATTATAACTAACTAGTTATTCCGATATTAAATCTGTTGATATCTAATCATAATTGGGTCTAAATTCGATTAAATATTAAGAATTTTAATATTGGCTTTTTGTCATTTTGCTTAAGGTGCTCAATAGTCTTTATTATGTACAATGAGCCCATCGAATTAAAATTGTAACCGAATTAAAAAAAAAAAAAAAAAAAAAAAAAAAAAAAAAAACAAAAAACACTTGTACTTGTTTACAAATAATTTATAAAGAAAAAAATTTATATGAAATTTTTTAATTGTTGTTTTTTCTATTGAAAATTTAATTATGTATTAAATTAAGAATTTTATAAAAATGAACAAAATATTACTTTTTTAACATACATAAACATACATACATATGTAATACATTATGTACTTATTAATAGTGAATCTATAAAATAGTTCATTGTAAAAGAATTATTTAATCTTAGTTTATAAGTGTATTTAAGTGAAAATGGTTACTTAAAGTACCTTTTCTCCATTGTAATTTTATTTATTATTATTTTTTTTTTTTATTATGTTTTTACTTTTTTTGTTGTTAAAATTATATAAAAAATAAAAAAAAAAAATGTACTCTTTTTTAGATCCCGCGCATTTGAGACGTAAACGTCAAAAAACTAACGGTGATCCCGTACATTTGTTACTGCAACAACAGCAAAATCAACACCAAAATGATCATCAAGATGGTCGTAAGTTTCAGTTTCAATACCTTTTTATTCACATAGTATTCGTTATATATTGGTATTACTATATTCTTATCCATCTATATTGTTGTAAATATATTTTGGTGGTGGTTGGTTGTATTTTATAATTTAATTATTCATAGATATTGGTTGGTATTGGTCCATAGATTTCATAATATGTATTTACATTATTGGTATTTAAAAATTGTAGTAATTTTTTTATATCTATATGTGAATACCCACAATATATTTCATTTAACATTTGGGAATAAAAATTATTTATTTACAATTATTGTAGTTTTTATAGAAAAAATCATTCATTAAACAAATAAGTTTAAAAAATTATGAAACAAATTAGTTCATTTTTAATTATGTATACGATTTATAACCAGAATCTAAACTTAACATTTAAATGAAAATAATGAAGTTTCTGAAAACTTACATGATAACTTGTATAAACGCAAGAGTTAGCGTTTTTAATAAAATCTATATAAATTTTTATTAAATCGAGACTTACATATATGTTTTTATAAAAACGATCACGCAAATTGTTAAGATATTAAAATATTGGGAATATGGAGAGTGATAATGATTTGATTTATTCCTGATATAAAAAATTAAAGAAAAGATTTGTTTAATCTGAAGCTTTTAAGATTTTGTAGAATTGACGAATCATAATGAAATATACTCACGAGTTTGTAAATTGTATAATTGGTATTACCTATTATATATATATATATATATATATATATATATATATATATATATATATATATATATATATAAGTTATATAATATATGTATATATATTTATATATATATTTATAATATATATATATAATATATAAGTATATATCAATATAA
>MINK01172771.1:0-27757 GCA_001735545.1 Phormia regina
CCTTTAAGTAATATAAACAATATAATACTGAAAATGATATTAGACGACAAAACTTACTGTGTCTTTATACGAATCCTCTGTTATTTCAGTTTCAAATTTAATCATTTTCGTTTTGAAATGGGAACAAATCCAGATATTTGGGTTTGCGAAATTGTTGGCTTATATCATTTTTAATAGTTGTATTTATCTCCGCTAATACGCTATTTTATTTTTTACAAAATTACGATTTTACAACTTTTTAAGGGTTTGTTATATTTATCATAGTCTACTACGTTTTTTTTTTTTTTTTAATTTTGAATTTTGCAAAAAGATTTATTGTAATAGAAGCATTGGAATATATGCTTGAATATTTTATTTTTTCGAATTAAGGTTTTGCTAAAATTCATCATTCATTAAAGTTTTTTTTTTTTGAAATTCACAAAAGAAGTTTTTAGTGGCACTAAACAGTTCTATTTCATTAGTGCCAGAATTAGTTGTAACATCACTAGTTCTACTGATGTTATCAAAGAATCTGAAATCGTTCTGTTTGCACCAGTTGTATAACTAATGATTTTAGAACAAGTAACGAAATTTATCCTGGGATGTTTGATTAAGTTTTAAGATTTATTTAAATTGTATTATATCTAATGTAATATATAGTCGCATTTTTTATTCGATTAAATCGGTCGTTTAGGCTTGTAATCTACTGATTTTTTTAATAAATAAAGTGGTTTTCAAAAGAGGGATTCATATGAAAGCTATGGCTGATGACCGATCTTCACGAAATTTGGCACATGAATTTAGACAAATCATATGTACCAAATTTGATCATATTATCTTTAAAATTTTGCGCACAAGCTTAACATGAACAACCCAGCCAGCGGACATGGTTAAGTCGACACAGAAAGTGATTGTCCTTTAGTGCTTAAGTTTTATACGAACAAAAAGTGTGGTACAATATTTGCTCTAGCAACTTATAAGACTACACCTAAGAACACTTCAATTTATAGAATTTTTAAATATTAAAATGAAATTTTAAAATGTTTATATTTATTATTCAAAGAAAAATTCTATAGCGAATTAAAAGCAAAATCATATCATATTTTATCACCTTTGAAACAGGGGACCACAACGATGACGATAATTTCCTACATAATTTATTTTTATCATTGGACTATTTGACTAAATTTAAAAATAATGCTAAGGAACCTAATTAAAAAAATCACTTTATATTTTTTAACCGATCATATCCGTTCTGAAGACTATTATTATCCGTTCTGAAAACTATTATTTTAATGTTTTAAAATATATTTTCTCATTCCCATAATAAAAATTACAACTAATGTTTCTTACTAATTTTTTCGTAGAACTATAAAATAAAAATCAATTTTTTAATATAAAATTATAGGCATTTTATTAATCAATTATTTCATGGTCTTTTTTTTGTTGTTATAAACTAACAATAACATTATAAATATATATTTTATATATATATATATTATTAATTAAATATAATATCGCTTTTTTGCTTCAATTTGGTCATAAATCAAAAAGTTCTATATAAAAAAGCAAGACTTTAACATTCATAGCGAATACAGTATACTCTCATATAATAAATAATTAATATTTTAATAATAAATTGAATTTATCTTAAAGAGTTTACATAACTTTTTTTCTTTTTTACTTAAAATTAATTGTTAATTATGACTTATGGCAGCATTGTCGCAAATAAACGATAAAATTACTTATTTACAATTAATAGTAGTTACAATAAAAAACAATAAATGTTGAATAGTTTTTTAAATATTAAAGAAAAAGTATTGAGTTTAAAAAATTCAATGATTTTTTTGCTATACAAACATAAATTTTGTATACATTTTTATCACAAATAGGTGGCTATAATTAAAAACTAAACAAAAAACTATATAACAAGTTAAAAACCAAAAATATAAATTATAAAAATCGCTAACAATTTAAACAAATTAAAAGTAAAAAATTCAATTATGTACAAATTTAAATACTTTCTAAGTACATACAAGAATTTTATTTTCATAAATATATTATATAAATTAAAAAATAAAGGTATTTAGTGGAAAATGTGGAAGGGACGTTTTAAAACTTTATTTGTTCTAAACGTTAATAAAATCGAAATTCTTATAAAAATTCCTTAGAGAATTTTTCTCAAAAATAAATCTGTCATTTCTTTGTTTTTTTTTTTTCTCTGTTAAATGATTGTCTATGACTTGATATTTCTTAAAGAATGTGCCAACATTGCAAATGTTGTTATAATGAATAAACTACCAGGTACTGATGACAACATACGGTATCTTTCTTCAGTCATGTGCTTCGATTTGCCACGATCTGCCCAATCGAAACTACGTTCTACGGCTTTCTTCCATTTCTCATATCGTTGAGCACGTTCCTGATCTGTGCTAGTTGGCAAAAAGGTATCATAATAAATATTATCATAATGTCTTTTATCGGGATCAAATTGACACAATTCTATACCCTCAGCCTGAGCAGCACACATGGCAGCACCAAAAGCAGTAGAATCCAAAAGTTGTGAACGAAATACAGGTACACCAGCTGTATCAGCTTGCAATTGCATTAGTACATTATTGGATGATAAGGCACCATCGGCGTGGAGTTTATTGAATTTAAAACCTCCCTCTTTATACATACACTCCAAAATATCTCTGGATTGAAAACAAATAGCTTCTAGAGCGGCTCTCACCACATGATGTTTTGTGGAGAATTGTGTTAGACCAATAATGAGACCTCGGGCATCTTTGCGCCAATAGGGGGCATAGAGACCGGTAAATGCAGGTACAAAGTAAACATCTCCTGTTGTTTGTACTGCTTCGGCATATTTTTCAGCGTCTGAGACGTCTGGCATAAGACGTACCTTATTCTGTAGCCATTCAAGGGCATGCCCAGCTACAGCCACCGCACCTTCTAAAGCGAATACAGCAGGCGCATTTGGTCCCAATTTGTAAGCCACCGTTGTTAATAGACCGCGAGATGAAATCACTGGTGTGGTACCCGTATTGCAAAGTATAAAGCAACCAGATCTATATGTATTCTTTGTTTGTCCCGGTTTTATGCACATTTGTCCTAGTAGGGAAGCTTGTTGATTTCCTAACATACCACTAATGTGTATGCCCTTGAGTACGGATCGATCATCCAAAACTTTACCATAAATTTCTGAACAACTTCTTATCTCAGGCAACATGTCAATGTGGATAGAAAATGTCTTCAGCAAAATTGGATCCCATTCTAGTGTTTCGATATTCATGAGCAAGGTACGTGAAGCATTCGTAACATCGGTAATATGAAGAGCACCTGATTGTACAGAATTTTTAAGAGAAATAAATATAAACTATAAATACATTATGTAAATGATGAAATTGATGGTTACAAAAATTGTAATCAGGACACAATTTTTTCTCATCTTTAATAGAGATTTATTGATTCGAAGACAAAAAGAATTGATTTTTTAAATTTCAATGGGAACTGATTATAAAGGATTTATAGGATACTAGCAAAATTAAAATTTCTTCATATTTTGTCTTCATTTCATTAAAACATGTGTCCTTCTTGATGATTTTAAAATTCTTGATGAGTTTCTTATTCTCTAGCATCCACTCACCCCTGGTTAAATTCCATACTATCCAACTGTCAATGGTTCCTGCCTTGCAACGTTTCTCCCGACAAGCTTTACGCACAGCCGGAACATTATCCTTAAGCCATCTAATCTTTAAAGCCGAAAAATAAGATGACACTGGAAGACCCACAATATTTTTAAAATGATTTTTATTTTGTTCGGGTATTTTGGCCAAAATTTGATCCACAGTGGTAGTGGTACGTATATCATTCCAAACGATAGCATTATATAAAGGTTTCCCCGTCATACTATCCCACACTACAGTGGTTTCACGTTGATTTGTTATGCCTATCGTAAAAATATCTTCCTTGTGATAGCCCAAGGGAGGCAGTTTACTAACAGCAACATCACAGCAACGATAGACATTATTGATAATGTCAACGGGATCTTGTTCAAACCAACCATCTTTAACTGTGATCATTTGTTGCTCAATACGATGACTGGCAATTTCTTTAAATTCTGGTGTAGTATAAATGGAAAAACTAACAGTTTTTGTTCCTTCATCAATAACACCCACCAGACGATGTAGACTTAAAGATGGTTTACGAAAAGCTCTCCTAAAAGGCACTTCAGCACTTGAACTAGGCGTGGGTATTGATGGTATATGTTTTTCTTCAGTCATTTCGTCTAATTGACTAGGACTAGCATGCGCCAGAGATTCTCCTGTAGTTTCTAAAATTTCATTTGGAATTTTTTTAAGGAATTAAAATTTGTTTATTTCTTTTTTTTTAACCTTAATATTAATATAAGAAAGCAAACCAAATTTAAAAATAAAATCAAACAGCATTACACGTTTTAATATTAAAAATAAAACCAAAATATATATTTTTCTTTCAATGACCCCATAACCACATTAGGCATAAATATGTTTAAGCTTTAAATTAGAACATAATTTATTAGGTGATAAGAAAATATTTTTTAAATGAATAAATTAGATTAAGAAGAGTTGAAATGGAAAAAAAAGAGAACAAAACCAGCCCCCTTGGTCTGTTGATTTAAAACCTGTTAGGTTGTTTACCCAAAAAAAAAAATCAAAATGTTATTTGTTTTTAAATTTGAGAAAAAAACACAGCTATTAAGATTCAATAATTCCAAACATTATCTGCAATACTGTCACAAGTCGTTATTTTGAATTAAATAAATATTTCCTCAGTATTTGTTGAAATTATAATTTTGCTAAATTTTTTGTTTAAAAAATATGTACATTTCCATTGAAATTTCATTTAAAAATCTTAAATTAGATTTTTTTTATTATAATTTTAAGTTATTACATTTTTGTTGTATATAAATAATATTAACACAAGTTACTGACTAAACAATTGATTAAATATACATTTTTTTTTTTTTTTTTTTTAAAAAATNNATTTGATTAAATATACATATTTTTTTTTTTTTTTTTGTTTAAAAAATTGAATTAATGATAACACAATTAAAGATTGTTCAAACAGAAATTACTTTAGCAAGATTAAAGACCTTTAACCAGAGGGAATAGAAATTGATAATTTTAAGTACAAAAGTTTTGGATTTTATTTATTTATTTTTGGTTGAGTTGAGTATTGTAAATGTTAATACATTTATACATACATATTTCTTAATTTGTAGAAAGTTCTGAAAATACTAGATGATAGTTTCTTGAACATGCTTTTGTTTTTAAATATTGTGTAAAACTGTTCAAAAATAGACCAACATTTTATTTCTTGTCAAATCTTTATGACTCATAGTCATAGAGGATGCAATTGTAGAAAAATTATAAAATTGCTGTACAAATATTATCCTTGAATATGTGAATATGTATGTGGATTTATAGCTTTATTGCATTTTCGTAATTTTCGTTTTGAAAAAAAGAATTTGTATCAACTTTTGGTGAACTTTCGTGCAGACATTTTTTGTATAAAGTTTGAATTAAATTTAAAATAAAACCATCAACTTTAGGTATTTAAGTGTTTTGCCTCCCAGCGAAGAATACTTTGAAGGATTTATCACGCATCGAACCTTATTTATTTTAAAATTATCAAATAAAGCAACTTAAATTATACGTGTTATTCAAATATTCGAATTTTTCGTTGTTTGAAATATTCTATATTTAAAATTTTCGAATAATAATTTGAAATAATTTCAATCAACATTATTCGAATGAATACCCTAATATGTACTTACAATAATTTAGCTGATAAAAAAAAAACACTTCAAAGATATGCAGCCATTATAACTGTCAAGGCTTGAGAGCGATATCAAAAAAGCAAGGCTACACTGAGGATAAAATTACAAAAATGTGCAAAATACAACCCATTATTTTGTTTACAACTTTTGACAACATCATTTCAAACACATAATATTAATTAATAACTAAAAAAATGTTATCGATTTCGATACACAGTATACAATTCAAGTATAATGGAGGATTATACTCCATTAATAAATAATCGTGTAATTTTATATTTTTTATTTATAAATATAAAATTTATATATTTTTAACAGAAGTAATTGGTTTAAATTGAATTGTAAACAAGAGTCTCCTAATCAAAATTTGTAAAATCTCGCAAAAAATCTGTTGGAAATAAAATAAGAAATACCCCAAAAAGTCCAATAAACTAAGCATTTTTTTTCAAATGGCTCCCGATAATAAATCTTTATCAGATTCGACTTTGGATCGTAATTTTTAATCTAAAAAACTTTTGAACCGTGTCATTTTTTCTTCTTTTAATGGTCGCAAAAACAAAACTACCAACAAAATTATAAAAATAAACTACACATGTTATTTTACCCATAAACAAACAAAAAATAAAAAAAACATACATACATTCATACATATGTACATATGTATGTATATATAAAGAGTAAGAAGAACAATATCTCATTTTCAACAATAATAAAGAAGGCTTATCGGGCGGCAAAATAAAAAATGTCAATAAAAATTGTCGTCATACAAATAAAGTAACAAATACAAACTTATAAAATAAATTATACATAAGTACATAAATAAATAAATAAATAAATAAATAAATAAATAAATAAATAAATAAATAAATAAACATAATATTTTAGACAAGAGTAATAACTAAAGCAAAACATAAATACTACAATACATACATACATAGGCTGGGTATATAAAAAAATAAAAAAAACAATATTAAACAAAAAAAAAAAAAAATAATAATAATAATAATTTCTTGGACAAAGTTCAAAATTAAACTTTATATACTTTTTTAACAAAAGAATGACTATGACTACATAAGGGGATTTACTCAAAAATATGCACATATGAATGTAAATTATAAAGTTAATGTGATATTTTTAAAACAAACATGGCAAAGTAAAACAAATAATAAAAATAATATAATTTATGTACAAAATACCGGTCTAGTCAGATTTGAGTGAAATGTAAATAAATGTTCTTAAATTATTATTAATAATTTTTAAATAAATTCTAAAAAAATACATGCAAAAGATTACATATAACTTATTAAGAAATAACACCTACTTTTCATTTAATTTAATTTACTTTAATTTTTAAAACAATTTACACAATCGCCGATTAACAAATAATGTATTTTTTTCTTAAATGTCTTTTTAATTATAATTAATAATAAATTCCATGCGTTTTCTTCTTTTAGTCTCACTTAATTATAAATGCAATTTTCGTTTTTTTTTTTTTAATTTATCGTGTAAATTTCTCTGGTCCCTTTCACAGTCTCAAAATAATTTAAAACATATAAAATTAAATTTTAAAATGCATACGTATAAATGTTCGTATATTGCAATATTATTTTTTCGATTTTCTTTAAAAATATGTTTGTTTTTCCGTATGATTATAAATGTATGCACCACACCACGTCCGCGCAGTTTAAGAGTTGTTGGGTATCTGGAGTAAAACTGCCAGACAAATATTCAAAAAACAAGACTTTGTTTTTAATATACAAAATATTGAGCAACAAAAAAACCGGCTGAATTCGTTCGTTATCAGCTAATGAAATTGAAAGTAAACATACTCAAAGGTATTTAGTACTAGACCCAACATATTGGTGACTCTCACAAAAGTTTTTTTTTTTTTTTAAAGAAAAATATAAATAAAATAAATATAAAGAGCCTTTAAATATTTTCTGAAAATAAAGTACTCTAAATATTGGTTGTGGGTGAAAGTATTTTCTTAAGTAGGATTTTGTTTTAAAAATTTGAAAAGTTGATTTCAAAAATATTTATTTCTTCTTTAAACAAACATTAGTAATAAAATTCCAATAGATGCCTACTACAATTATCTGCAGTTTACTTTAATAATATATAATAAAGATATATTTTAAAAAATTACATTTCAGAAAGTAAGAGTGTATACTTTTCTTGGAAAAGATATCGAATTTAATTATTCAATAAATAATAAAAATCGATCAGAAAAAATGAGTTACATAAAACTGGACCAAGAACTTGAAAAAAAAAACAGATAAATAGAACTAAAAATAAAACAAAATAAAATGTCAGAGGTCCACCTACTAAATTAATAATTGTACGCACAACTTTATACATTTTTTTGGATCATAAATTGTAAAATGCGAAGATGACAGTTTTCTGTACGTCCGCGCAGTTTAGGAGTTGTTGTGTAGCTTTGTTTTTAACCCTATTTTTGTATTTTCACGTAACAAATAAACATGATAAAATTACTACTAAAATATTTATTTACGTATGAACATAAATTGATAAAAGAAAGCAAAAAATTCCTAATATTTTTTTGTCTTAAAACAGAAATAATTGAAATCAACATGATTGTTTTATTTTGACTACTGATAAGATGACAAGTTTCAACTCACCAATGACATTGTATACTCGATCTACAAATAAACCCTGCAGTTTAAAAAGTGTCAAATACCAATTTGGCACTAGCTAGATCATTTCATATGAATACATATAGATTTTATAGAACTAAAAATTTGTTATGAATTTCAATAGATTTCAAACAAATTTTTTTGTTTTTGATAAAATATATAAAATTGTAATAAAATCAAATAGAAAGTGATTAATAATAATCATAATAGAAATAAGCAGATCTAAATTTTTGCTTTTGATTTTCTTCATATTGTAGATTTATATATCATTACTATGTATGTAGTAAATTTGTTTGGCCCTAAGAATATAAATATATTGAAGTTATTAGTTACTTTTCGTAGTGCATGTTGTTTTCTAATATGTCGAACATTGTACTTAGTATCGAAAATCCAGCAAAATAGAAACGAAAAAAGTCAAGATTTTAACATTGTCTAGTACTTGGAAGGAAGTACTTCATACTGGAAAAAAGATATGCAGAAGTTCTTTTTATAATTCATAATTTTCATTGGTAGAATGTTTCTTTCGTTAAAAATGCTTCCTAATTGCAGAGCTATTTTTGTAATTTGAAGGTTACTAATTCAAAGTCATAATCTTTTACAAATACTAGTATTTCTATTTATAAATCTTCATATAAACATAAGAGATGAATGTATGTAAAAAATAATATTTTTAATTATAGCAAAAAAAAAAAAAAAACGAAATAAAGTAGAAGTAAAATAAAATTCAAATTGATAAGAACTACAAATGGAAATAAAACAGGTTGTTGAAGAGAATCCAACCCAAAAGATAAGGTAGCCTTTTTTATGTCATAATTATTTGTTATGAATGATTGAACATCGTACATACATATACACATACTATCCATTTATGTATGTCACAATCAATGAAAGTAAAACGCAAATAAATTTGGGAACTTGAGTCTTTTTTTTTTTTAATTTTTATAAATACACAAATAAAAAAGGTATTTATTTGTACAAGTGCAAATTGCAAAACTTTTTTATTGGACATAGATACTGTACTGTGCACAGCATAAGTAACAACAAAATTAAAATTATCTTAAATGTAGAATTATTTATATAATGAAGTATTCAATTTATAACAAGATTTTTATAAAATAGTAAACATACTTAACAAAAATATGTGCTTTAGAAGTTCTTAATTTATCATTTTTTGTAAAAACAAGAAAAATATCGTTTTTTTTTTTATATAAAGTACATTAAAAGCAACAGAATTTCCCAAAAATGATTTTGAACACAGACAAATTGTAATTACGACCGCATTTATAAATCTTTAGAATCTTTTAATGATCTTTTAATGTTAATAGGTTATTAAGAAGTAAAACATTTATTATTTATAAGAAATATCTTGTTTAATTCAGTGTTTTACAACTTTCGATAAAATGTATTGATCATAATTGCTTAATCATGTGGTCTTATTAAAGATTGTTTATTAGTCTTCAAAATTAATGTATTCAAAAACAATTAACAATTTAATCATATCAAAACTGTTTAATTTTACAAAAAATATAAAATACTAAGCAAATGTAATGCATATCAAATAATAATAAATATTTAATATGTGTTACATTTCCATTGTTGTTTTATAGACAAAGTTAAAGTTTGGGTTTGAAATATTGTGTTTTTGTTAATTTCGTAATACTATTTAAAAAATAAAATAATTCTCATGTTTACCATAATTTTGTTGTTTTTGTTCTGCACAGTACTGTATGTTTTATGCATAATTTTTAAATTAATTTGAGAAAATGCTAATATGCAGGCTGTAAAAAATTAAATTTAATAATAGTAGTACATTTCTTTATACACTTAATAGAATAAATGCCTTTATTTATTTATTAAATTATTTTATAGCACTTTCCGCCAATTTATTTTTTTAGATTTATATATGGAAAATAGTCACCCGATGGGATGGGGCCAGTTCATAAAACAGTTGATATATGAGTAATGTCCCAAGGAAACCACTTTTAGGTTTCGATAAATACCAATGTATTTTTGTGTGCAAAATAGGAAAACATTTTTATCTCTGGTACATTTTGGCAAAAAAAAAAAAAAAGTTTTGAATTTTTTTTCCCGAAATACGACAGAAAAAATCCATAAATTCAACCATTCAAAAAATGTTCCTTATGAGACTTTGTTGTTATGTGTAAGAATTAAAAATACACAACAATTCATTTAAATTTTATATTCTCTCTTTTTGTCGATCAATGTTCGAACTGTGGCCAAAATATTTTTTTACAAAAATAAATAAAAGAAAAGCAACAAGCGGTTAAATACGTATAAATTCATTATATTGAAAACAAGGTGTATTTTTGTTAATAAGAAAAATCAAAATAAAAAACAAAATTAAAAAAAGAAGTAGTTTTTTTTAATAGATTTCTTAAAGGAAATGTCATTTGTATTAAATTATTTTTAAACAATACAAATTAAACTAAAAGAAGCTAATTTTATTTATTTGTTATTTAATATTTTGAAAAGAAAAATATTCACAAAATTTTCCTAAAAATTTAATAATTTTATTTTCATTTTTAAAGGAAATAAAAAGGAGTTTTCGATCAGTGTTAATAAAATATTAATAAAATTAAAATGTTGTCCATATAATATACGAAATATTTTTTTATGAAGAAGAACTATTTTATACCAAACAATCTGCGTTACCGTTTGCCGACTTTAATCACGATTTGCCTCTTTTTCAACCACCTTTTCAAATAGCGACGAAATGACGACTTTTTAAGACCCTATGCTAAATGGCGATAAACTAAGTTGTTTGAAATATATCGACACATTATATATTAATTTCAACAAATAAATTAATACTTTTTAGATTATTTCACAAGACAGTGATAAAAAACATCGGGGATTATTAACAATAATAAATTTTGTCAACTATTTTTGGACTGGATTGATAAAATATATCCCATTTATATTTCTACATGATTCACAGCAATCCCTCTGGGGAACGAGATTTTTTATATATTATAAATAATTAAAAAGAGACACAAGGCAATATTTAATCCGACAGGGATTTGAAAGATTAGATCAAGATTAAAGAACTCGTACAAAAGTACAGATGTTTTACTACTTAAAAGAGAATTATATGTTAAATAAAAAAAAATTAAAAATATATTTATTTTTGCAATAATAAAAATTGTAAAATATTTTGTTATTAATAGTACTCATTTTGTAGTTTTTCTTAAAATACATTTTTTATTATCAAGTAAAAAAGCGACTTTTTCTTTTAAACTCTTTTTTGAAAAATTTTAACGGTAACACTGCAAACAATTATGTATATAAATAATTTATTGCCGCAACAGATTATTAACCATTTGATTGCTTTAATAACAAAATTTACAGTTCAGTGCAATATTATCCTAAAAAAATGAAAAGAAAAGATAACAGACACACAAGCTAAATATCAAATAAATATTTAATTGCCTTAAACACATTATTGTTGAAAAGAACATTAGTAGTAGATAAACCGGACTTGACTGGTTGGCACACACACACACATTTAAAATATCACTGATAAGAAATCGATTGATTTAAAGGGAATTATCATCACTTGCCATACAAAAAAGCACACTCACACACACTTTACAATTGAACTTATTTATATATAAAAATTATCTTAATATTATCACATCACATGCATATGTAAAGGGCGCCAATAACTTATTTTACTTACGCAGTTTAAAATACATTTTGAAGTTTATACGTAACTTTATTTAATAAAAACAAAATTCGAAACGGAAACAGATCTGTTGTTGACTCTTCAGAATTTTGACGGCAACTAAACGGATGACATAGAAAATAACTTTCGTTTAAAATAAAATAATATATAAAATAGTGCTTTTTTGAACATTCTTCTTAGTATTTGATTAAAGATTACAAACCTCTAAAGTAGTCAATAAAATGACTAAATATTGAAAGGGGAAAATTATAAACTTGTTTATGAACAACAACAAAACATTTAGCAACATTGAATTACGTAAATTGTAGTTTTTATTATTTATATTTTTTCTTTTTCTAATTTAAAGAATATTCAATGTACGTATGTTTGTAATTAATCGCGTGAATGTTTTTAAATACTAAACAAAGATGAACAATTTTTATTTTATTACTTAAGTATATACTTTTTTTGTATTAATAAATTAATTCATTATTACACGTTTGTATCTACCCTCTAGCTATAACAAAACAAAATAATAATAATAAAAAATAGCAAAATTGCAACACAAATCGCAAAAAAGCTTTCATTACAAAAATATAAACAAAAATTACATAACAATCTAAATAATAGCCAACAATGTTTTCATGTTCCTAACCTTTCTTTTGCCACCCCAAGTTGTAACCACTTTTACAACAGTCCCCTTTTTATCACAACATTTTTTGAGATTCTTTTTTAGCTGGATATTTATCCACCAAATTGTGAATTATATAGGCTTTGATACTCGTTAACAATAAGTACATACATATGTATGTATTACATTGTGTGTATGTACATGTAATGTGCACAATATGTATTTCTATTCTATTTTGTTTTTGTGGACGAGCCTTTATTTTAGTCGCAGCTGATTGGTTGCGTTACCACAACTTTTGTGCAAAATAGAAAAATAAAAACAAATGGTAAGAACTTTTATTAGAAATGCTACCAGATTGATAGCAAATTTTATATATAAAAAAATAAATGGGAATACGTGGAGAATTGAAAGAAATTTTATTAGTTAATATTGCATTTATTCAAAAACACTACATTAGGGGTATATATTCTTGTATATCTTTCAAAAATATATTTAAAAACGTTTTAAGGATTTATTTGAACGTAATTGCTAGAATGTTAGAATTATTACTGAGGTTTCCAAAAATGGCAAAAAATATTTTTTGCCACGCCCCAAAATATTGCCCTTTTCATTTTTTGTGTATATTGTCGCCATTTTAAATCCTTCTTAATTTCCAAAATATATAATAAATTTAATCAGTTTTTTAGTCTGGCAGCACATTTGTAAATATATTGGTATAATAGGTTTTAAATGTAAAAAAGTTTAAAAGAATTTTATAAATTTAATTTTATATAATTTAATTTTAAAAATTTTAGCGATTTTTACATCAATTCAAAAATGCAAAAATGTACAATTTAAAAATAAAAAATGCGATTTAAAAAAAATAAATGTACAATTAAAAAATCAATAGCTTTTTGCCAAAATGAGTTTATTTACTGATCTCGATACTGATAAATTAAAGAACATAAGATGCATTCTTTGTCATACGAAATTTAGGTAAGTTTGTTAATAAAAGAAACAAAAAGTGTAAACAAAATGTGCAAGCATTTAAGAAAGCGTGCAAATCATGCAAAAAATACGATTGTAATGAACCCAGAAACAACAATAATAACGTTATAAACAAAACGTAAGTCACTTACCTTTTTTAATAAACGATAATTATTTATTTCCACCGTGTTTTTGTTTTTCAAGTTAACTTTGTTGTTTTCTATTATATAAAAAATTGTATTTAATTTAAATTAATTTATTTCTATCATATACCATAAGTGTCTATTTTTTTTTTAATTTATCGGCCTTAATCACACACATTCACTCTTTAAAATAATCTTGTATATTTATTTCGTCTATTTTGTTAAATTTGTTTTTGTTTTTCTTTGATTTTTATACTCTATTCGTGTTTTTGTTTCATTGACAAGAAGACGAGCCCACTTTTTGTCTATAAGTATTAAAATTGTTAGTGTTTTCACCGTTAGTACGACATTTGAGGTCACGTTTTTCCAAGAAAAATAAATTTCACAAATCTCTGCGAATAACATTAAAATTCAATAAATTTAAATTTTATTGCATTATTTTGCATTTAATTTTATAATTCATATTTGAATTGTCTTATTTAAATATCCAAATAAACTAATTAATATTTTCACAAATTTTATTCAGCACGTTCTACTTAAATTATTGTTAATTGCAACATGCTGATTTGATACCAAAGGCCTGCGCCAAACGATTTTATCGGCGGCGGCTTTTCTAAAAAATAGGTTGCGGCTTAAAATCGTCTCTTATCAGGCTGAAAAGTTAACAATTTTTTTATTTCCTAGTTTTCGAATCGTCTTACATATCGTCTACACATAGACTTTCACTCAGTCATAGAGTAAATATGTACTTTTAATTTAAGAAATTCTAAATTTTTTAAACCAATTTCAATGAAATTATTTTTTTTATGAAGAATAGCCATTAAAAAAAAATACAAAAAAGCATCGTTTTTAAGTATTTTTCAAAATACACATGCACATGCACATCCACAAACAAACGTTTGTATACGTGTATTTTTTGACAGTAAATCTTATAAGGTTGTTAGAAATCTTATCACAACAGTCTCATAATATTTCTTATAATACTAATATTTTAGTCTACACTTAGGATAATTCTCTCTGAGAGCGAATTTTACACTCTCTGTGGAGACACTATGTTATGGAGCACATTGATTCACAAATGTGGGTCAAAGTCCCCTTAGATGTAAGGGGGTTGGATCCATTGTCCGAATTTTTTAAAAGTCTTAAACGGTAGTAAATACATAATTTATATCGTTTAATAAAGTGTAGGAAAGTGCACCGGGTTATGCTGGTTATAAATAAAACATCCAAAAAGTGTTCCTTCTTTCAGGGAACAATTGATTTCAAATTAAAAAAAGATCTTTCATTTTATATTTTTACATATTTTCTATTGGTAAACTGTTATTCAATTCGGAACATCGTTGTTTTTTTTTTTTTATAAGTATGAAATTTGTGAATAATTATGAGTGTTATTTTTAAATGAATTAAATTATAATTAAAAAATCAAAGTTTTCAATAACTTAAAATTAGGATTTTTATATAATACAACACCCATATCCTCAGAATCAAATTCCGGGCCTATATTGATGTCCAATATTCATCCGCCTTAAATAATATGTAAAAATTGTGCACAAAGAACAAGTTGGTGGCACTTTTAAATATAATTTTATCGAATTTGGAAAATATGACTATTGCGGTATAACGCCGAAACCTATCAAAATTGTTAATATCATTCCATTATTACACCTAGCCTGCATTGAGATGTTTCACCGGGATAGTATTTTAATAATCAATAATACTTTATTTATGTCACAATTTCAATAAAATTTGGTACAAATTAATTTAATAAAGGCTAAAATCTTTATCGGTCCATAATTAATCACAGCTCAAATATTAGACACGAAATTTTTTTAAATTTGCATATGAATTACAAAGAAGTATTAAGCAGAAATCATAGTACCAAAGATTCATAAGGAATTTAAGTAATATTTTTGATATTTAGTTAAAATTAATTTTTAGTGGAAAATCGAATTTCGAGTGAAAAGTCGGATTACAATTAAAATTTATATTATTGGTGAAATTTTGAATTGAATTATTATTGCAAAATTTAGTTTTAGGTGTATTTTTTTAAGTAACAAATTTTTAAACAAAATAATTTTTAACAGAATTTATAAACAGGTTTCACAATATTATTTTTTATTTTCGTATAAATATTCAAAAAATTCTGAAAATATGTGTTATTTCAAATAACTCAAATAATATACTTTGTGACTTAGATATATATATTTTTAACATAAAAAATCATAACGTGAATATAAAACAAAGACAAAAAAAAAGAAAAACATTTCTAAATTTCGATTCAATGTTAGTATGTATTTAGTACAAATTTTTGAAAATAGAAAGCTTATTGCAATTTGAATTTAACGTTTTCGAACATCAGCCATATCATCCATAAAAATAAAACGCTTGCATTTATGATCGTTTTTCAAGATTGCGATGTAGGAACACCTCTCAAACCATGCGTAAAAATTAAAATAAAAAAAAATAGTTCCCTACCAGCCATCATGGGTCCCATACATTTTGGTCAAAAAAAAGTTTCTATTTTTTAATCAAAATGGGTATCATAAAATTGGTAATTTTAAGCTGGTTATGGAAAAATTTTTTTAAACATTTTCGTTCGCTAAAAGACTTTTTAAAGTATTTTGATGAACAATTTTTTTTTTTTTTTAATCTGGAAAATTGCATATTATCAACAGTTCTTACTACAATGCATTTTTTTTTTAAATTTTAGCCTTAAAAGGAACAAATTTATAAAATTCTCATCTATTTTTTTTTAAGGAAAATATCGAATTTTTTTCCAAGATGTACTAAAATGACGATTTATGAACCAAAATTTTTGCGAATTTTTTTTTTTTTTAATATTTTTGTTATAATTGGCGCAGAATTACGAATTTTTTAACACACATTTCTAGACAAAACTCAATATTATTTTTTGGACGAAATATTACAAACCTGTGACATTCAATCGCTGGTAGGAAATTGATAATGAACTTAAATTTTTTTTAATATTTTCCGCACATTCAGCTAATTTTTACGCATCGTTTGAGTGGTGTTCCTACAAAATTTTTGTCTACGGGACACTCTAACAAATATTTTAAAACAAGAACATGTGATGAAACCTTTTTGTTTTATTTTCTTGGGGATGGATGTGGCACGGGAGTTCTTGGCTGCGGCTATAGCNNTAAAATAATTGCATGATAACATATATAACCCGGTAAGCTTCAGATACAGCCGTCACAAACAATATCTATTCGCTAAATTAAAATTTATATTTTAAAAAGAGTGTGTATGACAATATTGCATATTTTGCTTATCTGTTTAAAATATTTGTCGTTTTTTAGATACTAAAACTTCTGCTTATTTTTGTTAAACGGTGGATAAGATCATTGGACCGGCAGATTGTAGCAATATTATAAGCTATAAGAAAGTGAAAAGTTACACAGAAAAAAAATATTTCAAATTATTTTTTAATAAAATTATTAACTAAATTTGAATTAGAGTTTAATTATATTATTTATTAATATAATTAATTTTCTAATTGGTATAAATTTATATTTTAAATAAATTTACAATTCTTACAAAAAATATAAAGAAAAATTAAATTTTTGTCTATAAAACTGTAGAAATAAAATAAATTTGACTAGTTGTTCAACAATCTTCAGCTCATTATGTGTTTTTAAGAAAAAAAAACAGTAATAATAAAATCAATTATTGTAGTTATTAATATTATCATTTTGATGATTGGAGCAAATACAATTAGAAATTTAATTAATATTACCAAATTTGCGTATGAAATCGAATTTTACTTTTTTTCTGTGGTTAAGCATAACAAAAAACATTATTATTATTTTTTTTTTTTTAAAGAAACAAAGTGAAATATTATTTAGATATATCGTTGTTTTTTTACCCGATTTTTATAAGTTAACCATGTTTTCGTACTGTTTTCCTAAAATCCCAAAATCCCATAGTTTTGAATAATAGCAGACAATTATGCATTTCCGATTTATCATACATATTAAACAGAATTTTCTTAAAAAAGTTTTTCTTTTCAGTGATTAATGAATTAATATTATATTTAGTTTATTTTTTAAGCGTGTTTTGTTTTTATTGCTTAAGTAAATGAAATAAATATATTTTTCATGATTATTTTTATGCGATTTTGCTATGATTTTTTAATTAAAATTTGAAATTATGCGGTTTTCATAATTTTGGAACGAATCATTTTTCCAGAATGTTAATATAGATGTCAAAGTTGTTCGTGCAAAATTTGAGGACTCTAGTATTACCAATTTCCAAAATAGTTATTTAGTAAGTGGGCGTGGAACCTCGCCCACATGGAATTTCAAAATAAAAAGTAGCATGTTTTTCCTTCCAGGCATATAAGAACACACTGTGAAAATTTCAAGGTTTCATCGGTTTAACCATATATACATACATACATAGTTGGAAATAGAAGGGCTGAAGATAAATTATAAAATGCCTTATTTAGGATTTACAAGGCCTGCGACTCGCATTGCAACATTTTTTTTTTTTTTACATGGCGTGTCATTGGAGGCAAGACCTTCCATTCCCCATTCTAAAAAGAAACGAAAAGGCAAGGATTCTTAAAAAAATGCTCTTTTATATTTTGAATGCTATTAAAAAAATAGTATAAAATATATTTAAAAAAAGATATGCGGACTTCATTCTTTATCACACTTTAAACAAGGCTAAATGATTTTGAGAATTGTAAGTCTCGTAATTACATTTTTTCTGTTTGTAATGAAAAAGTTAGTAGGTGTGTGACACCTACAATTTTGCATTTAATGAAATGGAGGCAAGAATTAGTTTTACAGAAGGCAGAAAGGATTGTGTTTAAAATTTGTTCGGCCTGTTGGGAGGAAGCACTAACATTTTTCCGGCTGGGTACATACATATGTGCATACATATATACATGCATGCAAACACACATTAATTTTGGCATTTCAAAAATATTATGAATTTACATAGTATAATTACAAAGTATTCGCACATCTACAAAAACAACAAATCTCTGTATTTTGTTAGTGTAAAACTACCGCTCACAATGTCAAAATGCTATGAACAGAAAATGAGAAATTTTACATGGGAATACAAAAACAATTTGACAGTAAGGCGAGGTGTATCAATGAAAAAATTGTAAAAGAGCTGTTCTTACGAGTATACTTTCTAATTATACTATGATGAGTTTATGAAGTTTGACGGCCGCAATTTTCGTTGCGGCGGCGGCTCATGAAAAAATCCGGCGGTTCGGCTCAGCCGGCGTAAAGCCGGTCGGCGCAGGTATATGTTTGATACAACAGCTGTGTTTAAAAGCGTCAACTGCACTCTGAAAAATTAAAGTTAGTGAGCAATATGAGACACCCTGTAGAGTAATAGACTTTTTAATTTTTTTTTTTTTATCTTCACGGACATATTTTCTAATTATCAGGGCAAACTTAACAGCTGTATTTTAAGTCATAGAGTAACATATAGAGAAGAAATTCTTTATTGACAAATAAACAAAATTGTTATTTTGTAAATAAAAACTTGTTTTGGCCACAACAAAATATATTTGATTACATGTATTTTGTTGTTGCATGAGTTAGGTTTTTTACAACCGATTTAGGTTTTCGACATTTAGTTTCATCTCTTGTTACACTTTGGTTTAAGTGTCAAAAAAAAAAAAAAAACTGTTAAAAATACATTACAATTTATACAATATTTTTTTGTTTCTTTATGTAAACAATAAAACATATGTAAACATTAAAACAAAATCAGCTGGGCCGACGATTATACCTGTTCAGTGTACCCTGCTAATTGTACTATGGTGTAAAATATTAGTATTATAAGCACGGCGGCCAGATTTGACGATTTATTGTCATATAATTTTTCTTTTAAAATTAAAGATTTCTGGCATTTTTAAAAATATTTAATTTTAAGAATTAATTATTTTATAGATAAATTAAAAACAAAATTCAATAAATTAACTGTAATTAAACTAAAATTCAAACTAATATTGGAACAGAACTATGCAAACAATTAATTAAAACAAATTTAACAATATATATTAAATCATTTAATTCAAATTTATTACAAATTTGGAATTATATCTTTATTTATTTTGCAAAAGACTAAAAACCAAAACTGAAAAATAAAATATGTATTGCAATTTTTCTATATTTTTGCAAAATTTTTTATTTTGCAAAAAATTTGAAATTTCTTATTTAAAAACTACAAGTTACTCTGTGATTGAGTGAAAATAATGAAATCTTATAAGATCATAGAATACGTTTTCTGTGTCGATCTAGCAATGTTAACTCGGAAACAAAAAATGGGCGTGGTCCACCCACCTCCCATATAACGAAAACTTTAAAAATATTGATTCATATAGCGTATACCTTTATCATGACACATTTGATTCTAATGGCAACCCTCATATTTATTATTTATTTCTTTTTCCACTGTTGTTCGCTTCAATCAGTTCTTCGAGAATTGTTGACGAGAGAGAAAGTCACAGTGAAATACGGATTGGTTAGAGAATTGCTAATTAAAGTAGAAGAAAATAAATTTTGGATTCACAATAAATTTAATTAATTTAAATCATTTCACTTAATAAGAACTACGCAACAAATAAAATTTAAAGAAAAATCAAAAGATTGTTCAAGTAATAACAAAATAAATGTAAACGTGGTTATAAAAATAAAATAACGAACAAAAATAGTAATAGAAAATAAATTAACTCAATTGATACCAAATAAAGTGCGGGTGTATTAGTGTCATCTATGATTTTTTTTAATACATTCACTAAAATAGTTAATTGTTGTTTTATGTGCTTTTATGGTTAATGAAGATAATAAAATTAAAAGAATAATAGAAAATTTTCACCATTTGTAGAAAATATATGTATGTATGTATGTATGTATGTATGTATGTATGTATGTATGTATGTATGTATGTATGTATATAGAAATTGTATTTTGTTTTGATATTTTTTGTTTTTATTTTATTTCATTGATGTAAAAATAAAAATGAATGCATCCAAAAATTAAATATTTATGAGTGAATGTGTTTTTTTTTTGTGTGTAAAGTGAAGAAGAGAGTGAAAATAGCAGTTTTCTAATAAGAAGCAAATATAGTGATTATAAGGATGCTGTAATCATCATATTTACCCACAAACACTGAAACAAATAGAAAATAAGATACAATTCAAGAAAGTGTTTATAATGATAAATCTTATAAAATTGCTGTATATTTTTCTTGTATTCAATGTAATTTAGTTTTTTTTTGCATTCATGTAAATTATTGATTGTTTTTTTTGCAATAGCATTTTTGTGTTTTGAAAACCTGTTATTTTTTTATGTATGTATAGTAGAGATTTTATTTCTATTGTGCATTTAAAAAAAAAGGAAAAAAAACTATACAATATTATTAACAAAATCAATCAAGAAAACAAAACAAAAAAAATTATTCAAGGTAAGTTTCAAAACAAAATTTGCAATATTATTTTACAAAAACAATGTGTTTTTCTTTGTTTTTGTTTTATGAATTCTCTTAGTATTACGTTTAAAATGTAGTTTATTTTTCGTATTTAACCCACTTTTCTGTTAGTCGTTTTCGTAATTATATTCGTTAAACCACAAATTAAACTACTTTCCTTGTGTCGTCTTTTAAAGTCTTTAAACTGAAACAAAATACAATTTTTTATTTTACTTATACGACCATTAAAAAATACAACATTTTTAACAAAAATAATATTAAATACTTTGGTCGGTGCGGTTTAAAGAAGTTAGTAAGTAGAATGGTACTATTTTAGGTACCTCCGTACGTAAATGTACAATGATTATTACCATGTTGATAAAAAAGTTTTATTTATAACAGGGCACACTAAACAGGTATATTCGTCGAGGCAACAAATACAACAACCCAACTTTTTGTTTCTCTTTTGTGTAATTGAAGTGTCAAAAACAACTGATTAAAATACATTGCAATATATACAATATTATTTTTTTGCTTCTTCATGTAAACAACAAAACATAAACAAACTTTGACAGATCTCCGACACCAAAACAAAATCAGCTGGGCCGACGATTATACCTGTTTAGTGTACCCTGATTATAATGAATATTTTGCCGAATTAATGCTGGGTTAATTTCAAAATGAAGTTTGATGTAGAAAGAGAATATAGAGACGTAGTATATGTAGTATCAGTTTTGTTAGCGTATATGATCCAAAACTGGGTAATTTTTTATGATTTATTGAAAAAAAAAAAAATCAGTTATTGAAAACTTTTGTAAAATATTGTACCTATTATTTCTGTACTGATTTTCATTTTCCGAAAAACCCAAAAAATCGCAATTGAAAAAAAAAAAATGTTTAAAAAAATTACCATCAATTTTTATTTAATTTAATTTTTTATAAATTTTTGATTTTTCTGATGCATTTTTAAGAAATTTCTATGCTTTCGTTTTTAAATATTTTAGCTAAATTTCTTGAAATCGGTTTAACGGTTTGATTGACGCACAAATAAACAAACAAATAAAAAAATTTACACTTAATTTTTATAATATATATTAGGATGTTAGTATTCTCTATATGAAAGCGTGCATTTCAAAAGAAACAACATTTTAAATTTTATAAATTGTCACAAAATTTTAAAATTTATTTCAAATTGGAATAAATTTTTCCAAAAAATTTTTGTCGTTCACTATAATATTTTAAATATAAATATAATTTGTATAAAGTAAAAAGTGTTTCATTTATTAAGAATTTCTATATTAATTTTTTAACCTATAAAATGCAAATTAAAATAATTTTAAAGTTTTAAAATATGTTTTCCCTTTTATTTTATTCCTATAAAACGCATTTTATGTCATGTTAAATAATGTACAATTTTCTATATCAATTTGGTACTATTTGTATGTTATTAGTACATCTCTGTTAATAGCCATTATAAAAAACAAACACAATAACAACAAAAACAAGAGTAACATCCAAATACACTGACATTTCTTAACAGGTTATTTTTTTATTATTTTTGTTGTTTTGTTACATTCTACATTCTTTTACTTTTTTTGTTTACTTTTAGCCATGTTATTATTATATTTGTTGTTATTATTTTTTAACACTTCTGTGATTTTGTCATTTTTATGTATTTCGTAGTGTCTGTGTCGTATTCTTGCGCTTTCTCGATACATTTAATGGATGGATAGTTTTTTTTTTACTTATACATATGCATATGTATATATTCTTTGTTAAAATTTTTGAAGATTCTTTATAGAAAAAAGAAATCCATTAAGAACTACTTTATTTTTGAAATATGAATTAAAAAGAAAATAAAAGTTTTTTTTTTTATAATTTATCAAAAAGCTAACAGTGTTGTCAAGGTAGTAATATTTGAGGACAGAAAAACTTCGACAGTTTTTAAAACCTTTTAAAACACTTTAAAGTGTACTTCTAACTTAGGCTTTAAATAATATATTAAACATCTTTATTTTTTTTTTGATATACATACGTATTTCTTTTATTCGCACTACTTACGAATATTTTACAACAAAGAACAAAGAATTACATAAATAATACGTCTTTCTTAATAATTTATGAGGATTTTTTATCGAAAAAATTAAAACGTAATTTGTTCTTAAAATTTTTATATGGTATTTTAAAAAGGTGGTTTTCCTGAAAGCGATAAGAAATATTTCAATCTCAAGTTTATATTTAAAACATAAAATCTTTCAATTAAAATTAAGGTTTGGTTCTTTAATCTCATATTTTTAAAAAAGAAAATAAATATTAATAGAAACAAACATTTATGTCAACCAAGCCATATTTATCGTTTTTAAAAACATATTTTGATGATTTTGAAGAAATAAAGTTGAGTTTTATATAAAAACAAACAACAAGAATGAAATTTAAACCAAATATATAACAAGAATTTCTAAAAACGATGACGTTATATAAAATTTATTTAACATTACTAACTAAAGTACTTTATAAAAAAAAAAAAATTAAAAAAAAATTAAAAAAGATTGTGTGCCCATTTTGTTTTTATTTATTTTTTTATATAATCAGGGAATTCACATACATTAGCTAGACATTTAGTTATTTGTTTATAAAATACATAATAAAGTTCATGAATAGAAAAATTATAGACAGACCTATAACCACGTCTGTTAGTTATTTTTTTTTAAGGTAAAATAAAACAACTGCTTTAAAACTGCACTTTTAATGAACGTGATCAAAATGGTTTAATTGTTAAAATAGGCATTTTATTTTAGTCATTGTAGTAGAGTATGTATTTGTTTTGTGTTTTAAATGAGTCAATATATGGCGGGATGGACTTTATAACTGGTATAAAAGTTATTGTATATTAAGTGAGTTGTATATACATTCGTATGCATGTACTTGTTTTTTAAGTACAAATGCTAAATATTTTTTCTTTCTTAACAATGAAATATATTATTTAATTAATTGTTTCATATTAAAAATGTATGTATGTATGTATATTTAAATGAATATAGTTTTTTTTTTTTCATTTAAACCACAATAAAGACGCCCGTAAGATTATATTAAATAAATTTAACCACAAACTGATAAAAATTTACACTTCTACTTTACAGAGCTACCGGAAGAAAATTTGCTTTTACAATTGTTGATCCATATTTAATAGTGACTGACCTTTAAATTACTAATTCGTTAGTAGCGTACACATAAAGGTCAGAATCGGAAAGTAAAAAACAGAAACAGATTAACGATTAGAAAATGAATTAATTCTTTTAATTCATGTTGTAAAATATGCAATGTAAAATGGTAATTTAAAACATTTTCTTATATTTTTATTCCTACAAAGATTCAAATCATAATGTTTAATTTTTCTAGCATGAAAAAAATCAATATTTCTTTTATTACCAACAACTATTATTTCAAACTCTTTGCTTGATATTCCCGTTTAGCAAAAGGGATTTTCATCTCAGACTGAGTTTTATTTTTAATTATAACATGAACAATGCAATTTTTTTCCTACGCTCAGCAAATAGTAAAAAGTCATTGTCATCAGTTAAATATATATATTTTTTGTTTTCAGTAGTTGTTGTTAAATGTACAAAGCAAAAAAATCTTTATTAGAATCAGACATGGAAAATAAGTATTAGGCGTATTTAATGCAACAAAAAGGCATCGGTTGTACTTGGCAACGGATTCTATACCTAGCTGAATTTCAAAATTACTCATCTAATGTACCTCCCTTACACTTTATATATGTATGATGTTGTTTATATGTTTGTGTAGGGAAAAGCAACACTGTTGCAATAGAAAAACGTATACTTAATAGAAATTAAGAGAAAAAAACAGCGTTAATTTCAAGTTTAAAATCTAATATTTAGCTTAGTTAACTATGATTAAAAAATTGATGTTTATATTTATATATAAATAAAGATTTGCATAAAATTAGAAGATCAGATACAACATTTTAAAATCTATAAACTATTAAACTTTTTAAATAGTGTCATAAGAAGTAAATAACGTTGGCAGATCTATTGCAAATTTTTATTGATATTAGCATATATTTTATTATAATAAATCACTTTTTTGTTTTTCCTCCAAAAAGTTAAACGTAAAATTTTTTTTCTTTTTTTTTTTTTAATAAGGTCGTTCACGATAGGCTAGTTAACTAAAAAAAAACTTCTAAAAAAAGCTCTGTCCCATTCATACCTTTGTTTATAGATCAGTAACAATCCTAAATTGATTTTATTTTGTGTTATTTTTACTGCCAATAATTTTTTAATTGAAATTTTCGCTTAAATTTTTTCTTAAAAAAATAAACGTAAAAAATTACAATACCAAAATGACGTTTGATGGCAAAACAAAATTTATTTTCGCTTCAGTACTGTATAGAACATATGTAACAAAATTAGGGAAAACTTAAAAATAGTTTTATTTTTTACAATATTTGGTTACAACAAAATAATTCTATAAAATAATATACATATTTGGAGATTAACAAAAGTACAAACAAACTTTTAAAGAACCATGACTTTTAACAAAAACTGGTATAAAACACTATAATCTTCTTATAAGTGTTCTCATAACAATAGCAACATATATTTTCTTTAGTTTCCTAGAATGGTTTTCTGTTGACTGCATTAGAAAAATCTTTCACATTTTCTTGCGTCTGGGGGGTAAAACTGAAAGTTAAGCACAAATTTTAAAAACTTACGTATAATGCCATCATTCAAAAGTTTTAAAACATATTTAGCATATTTTCAGTGGAAAAAATAAACATGGTACTTTTCTATGTTTCACGAAATTAATACTAGAGTTTTAATACTAGAGTTTCATTTTCTAAAGTACATATAATAAAATGTATTATTTAATGTCATACTCTTTATTTTCTTTATTGAAATATTTTTCAAAAAATTGATAACGTAGAATTGAATAAATTTTATTGTAAATACAACTACAAATCAGAAAGTGTGCCGAAATATGATTTATAGATGCAATTACGTTTGAAATATTTCATGATTTCAACATACAAAGTATTAATTTGTTTTAAAAATTTTTTGAAATTTCTTTTTTGTTATTTAATTTCATTGAGAAATATTTACAAATGTTTCAATGTATGTGTTTTAGAAAACTTTTAAAATAGATTTCTTATGGTACGGAAAAATAAAATTAATTTTTTAAAATAAAGTCGACTTTAGCTAAAATAGAATTTTAAAATTCTTTAATCACTATAAAAAATATTAAATAACATATAATCAAATTTAAAATATAAACAAATTATTTTCTACTTTCAAATTCTTCAAAAGAAAACAAATAGAAAATAGTTGGTTTAAAAATTTATCAATTGGCAAAATCCTTGACGAAAGTAAAAGATATACAATATAGAAAAACATGGGGAGTTCATCAAACATATAAATCGTAAATCATATAAATTTACGAATTGCGTTTATATGAAAATCCTTTTATATGAAAACCGTTAATACTTTTATTAAAGTATTATTGATGAAAAAAAAAAAATTGTGATGGATTTTTATTATTTTTTTATTATTAAAGATTGTTTTTCGATTGAAATAAAAATAAAAAGAAAAGTTTTCCGGTCTCTGATAATAACTGAAGGAAGTTTTTGTCGGAAATTATGCTTCCAAAATAAACTTGTATAATACAATTAAGCACTATTTTTCAATTTGTATTAATTTGTATTATTAAAAAATTATATTTTGCTTTTTCCTTTCCAAATAAACTTTAATTTATTACTTCGGGTTGTATCATAATTTTTATTAAAAAACTTTAATTAAAAGAAAAAAATAACAATAACAAATGAATAATATTGTTTTCACATATTTTTACTATAAAACTGCCATTTACTTAAAAAAAATTTAGAATAGGACATAGAGAACATAATATAATAATACTTTCTTATTATATTTTAAATATTTTTCTAAAAATATTTAAAAAGCCATTTCTTATTACTATTTCAAATGGTGTAATTTACGATGCATATATGTACATATGTACGTATGTATGTACTGTATACTCAAGTTTAAGATTAATTAATCAGTCTCATGTTTTGATTTTGATTTTAATTACATTCTCAAAACGTCATCAATGCTTTGTTATCAATAAGTAAGAGGTGTTGTCCATAACAACATTCATTCATTCATTCATCGTACTAATCTTTTAATGTCATTTTAGGATCGGAAATAGTTTACAGATGTGAATAAATCAACACTCGTTTGTTAGGTTTTAAGTAATTCATATAATAAGTAACTTTACTTACATACATATGTACAATTTCCATTTTTATATTTATATTTATTGTTATTGTTATTGTTTTTTTTTTTTTTCATTTTATGGCTTATGCCAATTTAGTCCATGATTGAGTTTTGAAGTGAAAAACAA
>MINK01172772.1:159-19460 GCA_001735545.1 Phormia regina
TAGGCATTTCAGAAAGTCATTACTTACATGTCTTTATAAGAACTAATTACTTTGAACCTATTCAGTAAGTCAATAACTTCAAAGTATTGTAAGAGTCATTATTACCCAAAATGAATAGTAACTAGTTTCACTATCGGTTACAAACAAGTATTGTTTTTCCAACTCTAAAACTATATCATTTTTCAAATCAAATGAAAAGATTTATAAAAAATAATATTTCCAAAAAGTTTATCTCAATTAATAGTAAGTAGTTACTGATCTACTTCTATGTAATGCACACAGTATGTTGTTATCATTGTAAAGTAACTGCATCTGTACCTACATGTCATTACCAAGTTTTTGATGGGAAATAAGAAAAGAAAGAAATGTGTTCAATATAAGAAAACTAAAAAAAATGCAGTTTTTAATGTAAAACTATTTTATTTTGATAAATTCAAAATCAAAAAGTGAAATGTGATTGAATCCTTCAAAAACGATGTTTATTAATTAAAATCTTTTTTTGAAAATGCTTTTGGTATCAATTATTATTTCAATTTTGTCATTCCTGTCATTAGGTATAGGTTATGGCTTTTGGCCGACCCACTATAACTTTAAAAGAAAAATCATATAAAATTTGATGTAAAGATAAAATAATTGAAAAAAAAATATATATCAAAATGTGTTTCATAAGATCTTTTAAGAATAAATCCGAAAATTTTGTTATAGACGTAGCGGAGGTATGTACAATGTTTAGAAAAGGAAAGTAATTTACATTTCACATTTTTAATTGCTTCTCGTCCAATTTTAAATATTTATTCTTGTATTCTTGCTTTCCCGTTATTTGCCTTGCAACTTGCAAAATTGAAAAAATATTTACCGACCATTTGTATTAGTTTCTCCTTTACATAAATGAAAAATAAAATTATCTATTGAATAAAGAAATTTTGAACTCGTCATCTTTAATCGCAAAAATGTTTCTTTGTGATTTTTTGTTACTCATTTTTCTTTAAATTAAAATTTAAATGAAAACGTGTACACATTTTTTTACTTTTCTGAAAGGTATCTCTAAAGAGATTATTTTAAAGTAGAAAACAATTCTTACAACCCAAGTGGCCAAGGTACACATTCTCTCGAATTTCACCTTCTTTATATTAAAGATTTGATACTAGTCCATTTTCTAAAATCTCAAAGCACGAATCTGCAAACGGAATGTTGCTTAGGAATCTATAATAGTTGTTGAAAGTTTTCAATCAAACGACTTTGAAAAAAATGTGTGTTTAAGAATATTTTTCATGTCCCTACGGACCCCTTATGGGTCGCAGACCTCCATTTGAGAACCGTTAGGTTATGGTTCTAACTTCAATTGCGTTCTTCTTCTTCAGAATATTAAGATTTTAATACAAAATGTTTAAAAAGTTCAAATTGTAAAGAAAATTCTCATTATTTATAAATTTTTATTTCTACATAATTTCGAAAATTAAACAAAAACTTGCACATAGACCGTTTTGCGTTAAGAAAATATATTGTTTGTAAATAGCCCAAAAACAAAACGTGAAAAAATAATATTAGAATTAGCTATTGGTCTCAAAATGAATATCATGTATAAAAAATAAATCTGAAGAGTATGAAGCAAAAAAAAAAAAAATGTTTTTTTTTTTTCAAAATCCTCATGACCTCTCGATATATTGTTTTTAAAATTAAATTATTTTGAACTTTTGTATAATTTTTTTTCGATAATAGCTGTAATATCTCACCGTTTATGCAGTTTTGGGATAGGCCACAGAACTAACCCGAAAGGACATATTCAGTATTAATAAATATAATACAGTTTTGTAAAAACAATTAGGAAATTATTTTATTTTTGTTTAATTTTTATTTTTTAAATATTTACAATTTATATTTTTTTTGTTAATGTCGGAGGCGGCACTCCTACTCCTTCCCAGATTACTTTTACTTATCTCATGTTTTATAGTCTTGCACACTTATCACTCATTAGCTCTAACTGGTTAAACTGGTTCTCAACTGGAACTTTGGTGGCTACTAGGTGTCAATTAGTATTCAACTTGTACTGAGGGACCGGTACTATTGCACCAATTGCTACAAATTTCCCACAGAATATTAAAGAAAAAAAAATATTCTAATGGAACCAGTTAGAGTTGGACCAATTGCAGGGTTTATCAAACATAATAAATAATGTCCCTTAAGAAAAATTATTTTTCTTGATATCCCATATAAGTATCTTCACAAAAAAAAACTCTTTTATCTGCCCGTCGGCACTTTATTAAATATTTATTATAAAAAAAAGCTTTATGTCAATATAAATAAATTTTGCATTTATTTTCCTTTCAGACTTTATTTATTCAATTTAATAAACATTTAATTAAATTTTTTGTTTTCATTATTATTTTCATTTCATTAACTGCATATTTAATGCAACTGCTGCAAATGCATTATTACTGCAGACATGAAACTTTGTTATTTAGTTTTTCTTTAACTTTTCTCTCTGGCAGTTTATTATTTTATTTTTAATAACCATTTGTAACCATCCGTATATACTACCGGATGTGTTTTTTATTTATTTATTTATAAAATAAATTTATAAACATTTTGTTTATTGTATTTTTTCTCTATAAACTGTTATTTTTTTCTTCTTCTTCAACATCTTATGCTTACAAGAAAAAATTTTTTTTTCATTTTGTTTATTTCTTTTAAAAAATTTGTTTATTTTACTTTTTATTTTTTTCTGGCAAATAAATAATGAAAATTCTTTTAGTATTAAAAAAGAAGGCAACAAATAAAATGATGAAATATTAAGAACGTTTTTTATATATATTTGCATGTGCAGTGTAAAACATTTTATTATTAAGTGTTTTTTTTTTTTTTAAATTTAATTTCATTTTTTTTTTTGTTTGCAAATTAAAGTTATTAATATTATTTATTTTGTAGTTTGTCAAAAGAAATAAATGAATTGTCTTATTTTTAGCTTTATTATTAATTATTTTGACAAATTTTTGGCTACAATGTAGAAATGTGGTAGATTGTTGACGTACATTTGTTTTAATTCATACCCAGCATGAACTTGGTAATGGCATGTAGTTACAGATGCAGTTACATTTTAATGATAACCACATACTATGTGCATTACATTGAAGTAGATTAGTAAATACTTACTTTTAGGCAATTAAGATCAGTTTTTTTTGGAAATGTTATTTTTAGCAATATTTTCGTTTAAATTAAAAGAACTTTGCTTATACCAAATATTTAAATATTATTATTTTAAAATCTTTAATTTTATACAAATTAATCACTTTTTATGCAAAACTGTAATATATCTGTATGTGTGTATGTATTTTATAAATTAGTATTTTTATTAATTTTTAAAATGAAATAAAAACTTGTACATTGATTTGAATGAAATGAAATTTGAAAAAAATTGAACTTTATTTCAGATATTTACGAAGTTTTATAATTTTTATTTTATTTTTTTTAAATTTGTAGGATTTTTCTTATTTTCAGAAAATATGCTTAATATCTCTATAATCGTAATGTAAAAGTCATGTAATAACTACTTGAAGACAATTTTAATTAGATTTTTTTTAAATAAACAAGTCGTTTTCAAGTTGAGCTTAAATATTTTTAATATTACAAATAAAGATTTATAGCGAGAATCAGAGTCAATTAAAAAAATGTGAATTAAATCGTTAGTACTTATCAATATACGAATTAAATGAGAAAATTTATGCCGTAGATTTTTATTTTATTTTTTTGTTTTTTCATTTTGTAAACCCATTTAATTATTAATTACTTGCAAATTTTCTAAGACTACATATAGGTTTATTGTTTGCTTTACGATTAGTCTTTGATTTTAATTTTTATTAAAAATAAAAAAAAAAAATTAAAGAAGAAGTGAAAAAGAGGAACAATGTTTCCTGGCTAATGATGCTAAGTGCTCAACTTTTCTCAACTTGTTTTATTTAATATCATAATTTTTAATTCACAATTTATTCACTAATATCCTAAGCTGAGATTTATGTAGGGAATATAGTTTCAGAAATCCTAATGTATTCTAATTTTTTTATAAATATGAATTTTATAAAAAAAAGTTTAGAAACTTATTGTATTTCTTTGGAAATTAAAAATTGTCACACTTTAAATATTATACGGTAATTTTTAATTTAATTTTGATTTCGAAATAATTATGAAGTAATTTTACTCATTTTTAAAATCATTTAAAAAGAATTTACATTTAATCTTTGAATATTACAGATTGACAAACTAAAACACTTTTTGCTTCGTGTTAATTCGGAGACACGCTATTAACGAATAATAAGACTTTAATCCATTTT
The DNA here is from genome assembly GCA_001735545.1 of Phormia regina. Lineage (NCBI taxonomy): Eukaryota > Metazoa > Arthropoda > Insecta > Diptera > Calliphoridae > Phormia > Phormia regina. The sequence goes on from MINK01172772.1 coordinate 4,485, forward strand.
TTTGAATTGCCTCTAATTTTTCCGATAAACCATGATTTGTAATATTGTGTAAGTTGTTCAAAAAAATATCAAACAATTCTAAATAACAATTGTTTTCACATCATTCCTACATTGCATTTTATTACGATCACTAATTATGGAGATACTTAGCCTATTTTCTGATATAAAAATAAATTGCACATTAAAAAAATCATGAAGATAAAAAACAATCTTAGACAGAATAAAACGGTAGAAAATCATGTTTTTCAATAACACTATATTATAATTTAAAAAATCATATTTATTTGTTATTTTAACTGCTTTTACTCAATGTTCAATAATTTTCGTTACGCACAAAACTATTCAACATAATTATATGCAACAGGTATCTATTAGCACAAATAATAAAATCACAATAGTACTGTTACATTAGTACTATTGCAATAAGAAAAATATATGCGAACAAGGATCACATCACATAGCGTTGCATTTTTAATGCACGCTACTGTATATATGTAAATATTTAATTTTCATCAATGCAAGATACACATTTGTAAATTACATACAAATATTTAAAAGAAAATCTGAAAATAAATTTCAAATGTTATTTGTGAATGTATGCATTGATTTGAATGTTTCAAACAAACAAAAAAAAAAAAAGACAATTTTAATTAATTAATTAATTTTTTATTTTTTTATTTTTAAAATAAAATCAGAGATAGATGTTAGGAAGGACATCGTAAAATAGAAAACTAAATATCAGGACAATCTTATAATAGCCCATGTAAATACATTGGATGAACATTTTTACACCATGCAACAATTTTTCTCCCATAAAAAAATTTAAATTTTTTACATAAGTTAAATTTTCTGTATTCATTGTTTGCTTTCCTATCGGAAACTGATTTTTTATTCCGATCAGGGTGCGCATTTACGCTGATTGTTTTAATTATTTTTCTGGTTTTGAAATATTTCAACATTATCCCAGCTCAACTTCTGACGGCTTTGAATATTTGAATTGGGTAGAGGAAATTCGTTTTTTTTTTTGCAATAATTTTCAAAATGAAGTTAAGCTATAATTTAGTTAAGAGTTGAGCATAACTGAATATACATACATTAATTAATAAAAAAAAAAAATCACAAAAATCCTTATTGTAATCTAAAATTTTTGTCTCAGTCTCCGATCGTATCTAAATTTAAAATGCCAAAGTATGATATATATGTATGAGTTGTTCGATCAAAGAAGAAAAAAACAGTTAGAACCAGAAAAATGATAATTACAATGACAGATGTGCTTCTATTGCAAATGTTCCCCTTTTACCCTATTTGATTTTATTTGACTATTCCGTTTTGTCAAAAGAAAGAGTAAAATGAACTTGAATTTTAAACATTTGAAAATACAATTAACATTAAGATTTGCTATAATTAGAATTTTTCAGAATTTAAACCCAAATGATAACTCTTATTTTTTTTCCATCTAAAAAAGTTGGATCTAAAGAGAGCGACAGTTGCTCCAGAAAACAATTTTTTTATTAAATAAATAATAATAAATAAATTATCCACCTTATATTTACTTCCATTTCCAATTCTTTCTCTAAAATGCTTATAAGTCTTTTAAAATTATAATTGCAATAATATTATTCTGGAATTTATTTCCACAAAATTTAATGTCATATTTTGTTGAATGCTATTGAAAGAATTTCATTAGTTTGTTTGTATAAAACACATACGTACATACATATGTATGTATTTCCTTACAATAAAAAAAAAAGAAAACAAAAAAACGAAAACAAATTTTGTATATTCATACATTTTATTCTATATTCTTCTATAGTTTCTAGTTTACGACGCAATAAGAAATTTATATTTTTTGATTCATATTTTTTTATAATAATAATATTTTTTTTTTTACAATTTTTTTTCTTTACTTACTTGTTAGGGGAAATTTTGTTAGAATAATTAAAGGTTTATAGAAGAAATTCTTTGTTCTTAATAAAAAAAAAAAATGTGTGTTGTTTTAACTTTTTCTTGTAAAATTTAAACATTTCTTTTAAAATAAAAATTTTTCTTTTCTTCAAAAAGAAGGCACTTTTCCTTTATTATTTTGTTTGTTGTTGTTGTTTTTTTTTCATTATTTTATTGTAACTATTTATTATTATTTTTTGTTGACTTTGTGTGTGTGTGTGCGCTTTTTCAAATTTCTTTTTTATGCTTTTTTAGTTGTTGTTGTTGCTTCTTGTTTAAATGCCGCTTATATCCGTTTCGTACGATCACACAAAGGTTTCAGTTCTCAATGCCACAGTCATCACCAGCAGACCATATGGAAAGTTTAGTTTAGTTCTCTACCTTCGTTTTTAACAAAAAAAAAAAAAAAAAAAAAAAAAAAAAAAAAAAATACAGAACAAAATATAACAAGCGACGTTGATTCGTTTAAAATCGTTTCTACTGTCTAGTACTCATTCTACGTTATTTTATTTTTTGTTCTTTTTTTGAGGAATAAATAAAATTTGTTGTTATTGCTATTTTAGTAGTTTTTTTTTTCTTTCAAAAAACTATTACTTTTTTGATTTAAAAAATAAAATTTTTTTATAAAAATTTCCAAAAATTTGTAAAATTTTTCTTCTATAGCAAATATTTCCTTTAATTTATTCTCTTCAATTTTTTTTATTATTATTTAATATTATTTTTTATTTTCCCATTTTCTTTTTGTTATTATTTCTTTGCCCCTCACAGGGTTAGCAGGAATCGTATATTATCGGGGCCCTTTTTTCCACTAATAACAGCGACCCTCTGACCCAAACTTTTGTTTTCTTCTTTTTTATTTTGATTGCTTTCTCGGCAAGAGAAAATTGTTGTTATCTCAAATCCTAACAAATATAAATTTTTCACTCGCTCGTTTACAGTAATTACTCGTTGCTTTTAGTCTCTGTATTTCATGTATGTAGTTTTCTCTCGGTGTGTGTGTATGTTTTTTCTCTTTTTTTGTTTACATTTTTTGTGCTTTATTTTGCAAAAATAAAAGTTAATCTCTCATGTATACATACATGCGATTACGTGTTCGCTCTTATTGGGCTTTTTCTTTAGAGATTTACTTGCATTAGTGTTAGTATTACTTTTGCTTTCCTTGTATTTTTTTTATCTTCACCAGCAGCAGCAGCAGTAAACTTACAAACAAACTATAAAATTTATATACTCATCAATATTCAGATACATTTATTTGTACATACATATACATATATGTATATCTTTTTATATATGTACAAGTATGTATTTACTTTGTTGTTGCTGTTGCTGCGGTTGTGTTCTCCTAACCCAGACTCAAACCCTTTTATAAACTTTTTTTAATAGTGTGTGTATGTGAATAAATAAAAAAATGTTTGTACGAGTAAATCTACAACACGAAAATTCACTTGACGCAAGCACAGTGTCTTGTATTGATGCAATTTTTTGAACTTTTTTGAACTTATTTTGTTATAAAAATTTTTCTTAGAAAATATTTAATTTATTCATTGTAAGTTATAATGCAATGATAATGTAACTTTATAAACTTGATAAACAGATGAATTAAACGATCAAATGTTTCATATTTTCAATACCTTTTAAATATTCGCAAAACGTAATTAATCTAAATAAATAAATAAATAAATAAATAAATAAACATTTATTATTCCTAAGAAAATTTTAATTTTATAAGTTTAAACGTATTTTTATTTTCGTTAACATTTATGTCAAAATCTTTTTTTTTAAGTTTTAAGTGTTGTTTAAGACAATTATGATGTGAGAAAGTTATGAATGTTCAATCACAGATAAACATATCTTTGAAATTTGTTTAAGGATACAAATTTTGCTAGTGGTTGAACATTTTTTATGTCAGAGCCCTCATAGCTACAATACTAAGATGTATGTAGGGACCTTTTTCTAAACTTAAAGTTTTGGCCTCAGACTCCTTTGCTACGCTTGTGTGATATTTTGTAAAAATTTATCCAGACAATTAGAAGTTACAGATTCTAATTCCAAAAAAAAAACAGCATTTAAGATTTTTTTCTTTTGTTTAAGAACAACTGATTTAATTCACAAAAATTATAATTTCTTACATATGTATTATTTTAATTTCCATTCTACCAAAGTTTAAAATTAATAATACAGAGTACTTTTCAAACATAACCTGATAATCAGATTGTCGTGAACAACTTTGAAAAAAGAAAATTTTAAAATACTTGGGAAGAAATGAACTAAATTAGCTAAAGTTGATTTTAATGTTAAAAAATATGAAAATAAGATTTTTTCCTTATTAAAAAAAATATATATATATGTATGTTATTTTGACAGACAAGTACAAAAAATATACTCATCCTAGATTAAGGATTTTTTTTGCTATGGACAATAGCTAATTTTAATTTGCTATTAAATTTTATGACTAAAATTTTATGAATTTTCAAAATTCAATTAATCGCAACTTTTGACACATTTTGCACAGTCTTTGGCTTGCTTACCGCCGACGGATTTTGCTAAGTTTAAGCCGCCGCTAATGAAAACAATTCTAATCAGTTAATTATATAATATCTTGCTTTATAATATTGTAAAAAAATGTATAAAAAAAACAACAACAACAAAAGTCTAGTATCATATTTTTGTTTGCGTCAAATGAATCAAACTTTCAGTTATTAAACACTTTTGGACAATCCTTCCCGAATTTTGGTACACATAGGCAATGGTGTAGGGTATCATATGGTTGGGCTTGACCGGCTATACCATATATTATTGACATAGATATGAAGCTTACAAAAAAACTGAATTGAAAAAAATTACTCAAAAAGGCACACGTACTACAATTGTTTTTGTTTTCAATGAAATTTGTAACTAACACATTCTTAGACTCATGGTTTTTGACAACTGAACTTCATATCTATGTTATAATCTATGGGCTATACCTTCTTCTCTCGTTTTTTAATAAAAATGACAACCAGTATTGCCAGGAATTTAAAAAAGGTTAAAAAACCCAAATATCTTATAAAATAAAGCCAAAAGAAAAAAATTTAATAATTCCCGAACTACCAACTTCAATTACGAAAATGCTTATATTAATTAATTATTAATTAATTTTGCTCCAATCATCAGAATGATGATATTAATGATTATCATTGTGATTATACATAATTTTATTGCTTTTTTCAAAAAAGATAGAAAAAGCTAAAAATTTTTAAAAATTTATTTCTATATTTTTATAGACAAATCTTTCAATTTTCTTCATATTTTTTTAGGAGCTGTCAATATATTTAAAAAAATAATTTTAAATCAATTAGAAAATTTATTATATTAATAAATAATATAATTAAATTTCAGTACATATTTAATTAATAATTTTATTAAAAAATAATTTGAAATATTTTTTCCTGTGTAAGGTTATGTTAAAAATTTAAAAAGTCTAGAAAAAAAACTAAAAGCTAAAATGAAAAGTTTGAAGCTTAAAGTGTGATTTAGCTTTAAAAAGACTAAACTGATAATCTTATGACGTTGAATTAGAAATTTTACCTTTATTTATACAATTATTTTTAAAATACATAACCAATTTGTATATGGGGCTGGTCTAAACAGACATAAGTTTGATTTGATTTAAAATTATTAAGAGATTGTAGGTCAATAGTAGAAAGAGCTGTAGAAAATTTATAATTTACTGCCAACGTAATATTAAGACGTTTTAGGAAATTTCTAATAAAAATCAAGACCTAAAAATTTTCACTTTATATTTTTTATTTTTTTTTGCAAAATAATATTCATTGAGTTATAATTAAAAATAGTTTAAAATCATTCAAATACTTAACAAAAAACACAAATAATTTATTAAATATTTAATTAAATACATGTGTGATTGTATTTAGTTGATTTCAATTCTGTTTTTTTTTAATCAATTTCAAATTGCAACAATAATAACAATAATATGATGTTTGGTTTAATTAAAATATAATTAAGAATTTACCTTGAACATGAAATTTGCTGTTGTTGTTGATGATGATGATGACGATGACGCTGACAGAGTTGTTGAGTACATATTATTATTGTTGTGACAGCAGGATGAGGAAATCTAAAATAAATTTTAGATTTGATTTTGATTTTTTTTTTCAATTGACATATTTAATTAAATAAACATTTTTAGTGTTTATTTATATATTATTTTGTTTGATGGTTATTATGTTAAATTAAATAATGATAATTATAGAAATAGAAAACAAATACTTATATACAAGTTTAGAACATTTTTCTTAAGTATTTTTTGTTTGTTTTATATTTAAAATAATTTTTTTGAGCCTCGAAACAATGACTTAAGCAATAATTTTACTACACTTTTTCAAACACAATTGTATTTAATTATATGTGCGGTTTAACATATTTTTTTTTTTTTTTTTGTAATTTATTGTTATTGTTTATACAAAAATTCTCACTAATTTCTGTTAACAATTTTTATGTCATCATTTTTGATTAATTAGTTTAAATAATTTTCTTTTAAGATAAAAAAAAAAAACAGAAATAGTTGATGTCATTTTTTATTATTTTTTAACACATTTCCTTAAAAATGAAATAAACTGTACTTTTTCTTAATAAAAAATAATATATATAATATTATTTATTTCTTTTTAACTCTTTGTTTTTATTTTCCTTTTTTTTTTTTTTTGTAATAAAATTTATATTAATTATTATGTTTTGTTAAAGTGGTAACACTGTTAAATTTATCTTTAATTTTTTTCTGTGTATATGTTTCTTTCTAAAATTGCGTTTGTTGTGCTTACAGTTTGCTCGTTGAGCTTTCAATGGCAACTAGGAATATGGCAAACATCCAGCAAACCCAAAATGCTACTACTCTACACAATATTATAGTTGAGTGTTTTTCTATAGTATAGAATAATTCTCGAACAAATATCATCCAACGAAACAACTAACCAACCAACCAACAACAGAAAAGTCATCAACTTAACGAATAATGGCAACAGTAGTGGTAGTAGTAAGTCATCTATCCATCCATCCATCCATCTATCCATTTATTTTTTCCAACCATCCATTTCCATTTCTCCGCTTTTTTGATTCATTCAAACAAACAAACAAATAAACCGAACAAAACAACCAACCAAAAAACAAACTGTCAAACAGCCGGTTTATATATTTGAATGTAGATATGACTTTTGTTATGACAGTCATTCACTCAGTTAGCTATTCAGTCAGTCAGTCCGTCAGCCAGTCAGTCAGTCAGTCAGTTTGTTTGTTGGTTGGAAGAGGTAGGCATATAAAAAATCCGGCCAGTTGTTTATTGGTCTAAATTACAAGACCTTGAAAGAATTTAAACATTTTTATGATTTTTTTTCTTTATATAATTTTCGAGGTGTATTTTTTTATTCCTTATATATCCATAAATATACTAAAACGAAAACATCTGAAACCTCTCATTGCCATTATAATTAATTAAACTTTTTTCTAGTGGGAATTTTCTGAGTTTCCAATGCGTTATCAACAGGGAAGCCACAATATGCCCTTAAGGGTAAAATATGCACTAACAAATCGATGCCCAAAATAATTTATTTGTTTTGAAATGGATAAATATTTTATTGATGGCTTCATTAAACATTTAGGGTAAAACATGCAATTACATATTTGTGGTTTCCCTGATTATCAAATATGCTAATCAAATTCAAAATTCTAAAAAATTTTTCAGTTTTTTTTTTTTTATCGGATATTCCCGTGGACGTTTTGCTATTTTTGCTTCGGGAAAGTTAAAACAAAATACCACGTCATCTGCCATTGAAGTCAAATGAGACGAAAATAGCGCTTAAACCGGGGAAAGTAATTTTTGAATTTGATCAATAAGTAAAAATTCTTTTTTGAATTTTTTTTTAGATTTTTCTCTTTTGGTACCCACCATCATAAAGATGGGGGTGGGAAGTATATTGATTTTTTTCATGTGTTGCACAATTTTTTTATGCCAGAGAAGTGGCTTCCTATTAGAATAGTTTCTAATTTTTTTAATTATAAATTTAATAAAATTCTTTTAAAGTTCTGAACCTGGATGGTGGGATAAATGGATGGATTTGTATTTAATATACATGTAAACTCACACACACACAAACACCAAACCTCGTATATACACTTTTGTATAAAGAAAAAGGCTGCTTATGTGGTTGGTTGGCATTTTCGAAAAGTAGATTTATTCTATTTTGTAAAACTCGTATGCACAATAATATTTTTACAACAAACACATACACACACACACACACACATATCCAACAAATACATAGACACTCATCCAAAAACTTGCAAAGAAAATACTTACACACACTTATAAAATATAGTAAAATGTTTTGTTGTTTTTTAAGTTTTTATTGTTGTTGTTGTTTTTATTATTGTATACTTTGAAATTGTATTCAGTTATGTGTGATTTTTATACCATTGCTGTTGTAGTATTTGTTATTGTTATTGCTGTTGAGAAGAAGACCTACCAACCGAGAGACCGACCGACCCAAAACACATCTCAAGTTCAAGGATGTTATGTAATATTGGTTTGTTTGCTCGTTTGTTTTACATTTGTTCGTTCGTTCTTTCATTTCGTTTTCGTTTCATTATAATCATCAGCCATCCATAGCACAAGTACTCATTAAACATGTGTATATTTCTTTTTTTTTCAAGTTTCTTACAGAGAATCCTCCTTTTTGCTCCAGTACTCTGTTTAAATTGCACACCATAATCAACAGCAACAGAAACTACACCAACACCAACAACCTCAACCACAACCTCATCATCATCATTTTTAACGTAAGCAGCAACAACTCAACCTTCCTCAACCAGTTTCCAACAAATTTACTCTTCCTCTTGTTCCTCTATCACTACTTGTCTCTTCTAAATTAATATGTTTCATTTTCTCTGTTTTTGTGTTGTTGTATCCTACACAGAATGTAAATGTCTCTTTTCACATTTCATATTTGCTTTCCTCTTTTCTTTTTCTTCTTTTTGGTTTGATTTTGCCCTGCATTTCATTTTCTTCCCCGGGAATAGTGTTGCATAGATTGAATGCATCTCCCTTAATTCCACTTCCATATGTTTATTCTCTACTTGAATTATAATCACTTTTTATTCTTCTTCATTTTCCTCTTCTTCTTTTTTTTCCCGTACTCCTTAATATAGTTCTTTTGATGTAGATACATCTCAGTAAATATATTTTATTTATATACATATATATTTTTTTTTAATTTTATTTTTATATTTAATTTTTTTGTTGTACATAGAAATGCATAGAGAAAGAATTGCTTTTATTTGATATACATACATACACTTAAACATCGTATATTTTATTGCCTTTTCTGCACGTGTGTAAGAGTGAAATTCTTGTGTATGTATGAGTGAGAATTTAAGGTATATAAGTTCCAGTATATTTTATTTATTCTATTGTGGATACAAATACCATCTTGTTTTTTTTTTTCTTTATATATTTTTTGCTATAGTTTTTTTTTATTCTATTTAGTATCAAGTTTTTATGTATTTGAGGCAAATAGATTTTGAAATGCATTTCGTACGTGGTGTTAGTAGCCACCCTGATAATCTAAGTTTCTTCCCAATGTGCTTATGTATCGTATCTATTGATTGGAAAAAAAATCACTAACAAATATTATTTACATCATTTATTAATTGTAATATAAACTTTCAAAAAATATTTATTGTTTACTTTTCATATTTCTTTTGATGGATTTTTTCAAAGTAGGTTTGGACTTATAGAAATTTCGTATCGGTCGTGTTTTATAAATATTTTTAAGAGCAAGGGAAATCGTTCCACAAATTACACACTCTTATAAATATTCCTGTAAATTTACTATATTTTTAGTAGGTAACCTAACTCCTGCTATAAAAGAGGTAAAAATACATGATGTGTTTAAAATAAAAAATGTACATATAATTAATGTAAAATAAAGAAAACACAAAATGTATAGCAGCATTTCTTTTATATTTATGTTTACATATTTTGTGTTTAAATTATTTTTACTTAAAAGATATTATTTAGTTTAGTTTTGCAAATAGATTTTTTTTTATTTAGCTAAAATCACTGACATTTATAATAGTATAATTTTGGAGGAATTTTTTGATAAATATTGACTTAAACCATTTAAAGTTGTCCATTCTTTTAATTTATTTTATTCACCTTAATAAAGAATATTCCATTTTCAAGAAATCTTGATATTGGTACAAGGATTGCTTAAAGACCAAAAAGGAAAGCAATCATCTTTGAATTTAACAAATTTGAAAATATATTATCTTACATGTTGGTAGTAAACATATTAAATTTGGTCCAAAATGAAAAGATATATGTATGTGAAACACTTCACCATACAATTTCACCTATTTGCTACTTCCAGATGCAATTTTATTGTTGTAGTAGATGTTCAATTATATACGTTTTCATTTCGAATAGCTTTTTTTATTTAATAATCAATTGAACAAATTTTAAAGTTTCAGTTTTACTTAATTTTTTTTAAATATTGAAAATATTATGTAAATCTAAACATAAAATATATATTATATTACAAAACATGTTTAGAAACATGCATTTAGTATGTATTTTTGTAGATATATATTTGTAGTTGATTTTATTCAACACATTGTGTTTAAAATTACAAGTTTTCTGTAATTTTACATGCAATTTTTAGAGTGCAGAGAAATGAGAGAAATTTAATAACGATCGAAACTGGTCTCCTCAGCACAAACTTTTTGTATTCCGCTAATAGAAACTATTTATTTGAGTGGTTTCCTGGTAATGAGGAGTCATTATTATTTGCTTACTCTATTATTACACAAATCAGTACACAATGTTATAATATCACATTAATATTGTCGTTGTTGTTGTTCAACTCCATTCATGATCAGTAAAAGTAAGATGCTATTGGCGATTTAAGGTGTTTGTTATAAAATTGCAATAATTAATACATAAATAGAAAATATTTCCAAAATTTTGACAAGAAAAGTGGTTGGCAAAACCACAGCAGGTTGGAAGTGGAAGCAACATTTTGCAGATATCGGTGACTCATGAGACAATGAAAAGATGAAATAACGTTGATGATCAGCTTTATTTTGTTATGCTTCTTTTGCATAAACCGATACCTTAAGAATCTATATATATATATAAGAAATTGCGCTAGAAACAGCACAAAGTTAAAGTTATATATGACGAGAAAAATCAAAGCTGCTCCCTTAGAAAAACAAAAATAAGTATTTAATAATTAATCAATTAGTAATATTATTAACATGTATATTGTAATATATTTCGCAATATTATTTCAAACAATTTATTTTTCAATAAATAGTAAATGCCACAGCAAATATAAAAATGCACATAAATATTTTTGTAATTTTTATCAACAGTAGTTTGGTAAGTAATTTTTTGTAGTTTTAAATAAGTGGAAAAATAGTAGTTTTCAGTGTTTGGGCTAGTAAAATAACGTTAGTTAAAATTGCTGAAAAATCAGTAAATTTTAATGTCTTTTTAGGTTAAAAAATCAACATTCAAAAATAATTTAAATTTTCAATTAAACCTCCGTCATGCACATGTATCTGGCCAGATATTTTACGGATTTAACTGTGATTTAAATATATTTGTAATTTGGCTAGGGGTTTGAGTCTCCAGGTACCCTCTACAAATATTGTTAGGTATCGTTTTATGAAAAAATTACAAACAAAATTTATATGGTTTTTTTCATCTATACATCGTATACGTAGCGAATGTATCTGATCAGATACACTCACATTTTGTATGGAGAGTACTGTACTTTATTGGTATTTTTATTATTTTTTTCCCTGTGTTTGGTTCCTCCAAATATTGAAAACCGAATGAACAACATTCACATCATTACTTTATAACTACTATATTTAATTGAAATGTACTTTACAACAAGTATTTTTTTTTTTTTTTTAGAAATTAAACACAAAATTAAAAATTTTTCTTGTTTTATTTCTCACTAATTTTTTTTTGCACGGGTAGGTGGTTTAGCATGTACTAAGAACAAAAAAAAAAATAGAAAATATATATCTGCCTGGCGTGATAACAATATAACAATGTAATATTATCACTAAAATAACATATTCTTCATATAAATGTACTGAAATATATAGTGTATCCGGCCAGATACATGCGCTACGTTACAAGTGCACGACTGAGGGTTAATTCAAATGAAAAGTAAGCAATCCGTTTTTTAAATGAATTTATAATTGTTTTTAATTATTTTTCTTTTAAATTTACTTTACATAATTTTTGGAGTGTATAGATTCTTAAAGTATCGGTTTATGCTAAATTAGTCTATGTCATTATTCGGTGTTTCCTTTTCATTTCAGCTTTTGGTTTTGTGGGAGAGATTCATATTTCAATTAAATTTAAATCTAAATTTCATTCGATATGAAAAAAGTTTTCTTTCGCTAACAAAATATCTTTGAGAATTATTACCCAAACAAATTAAGAATTGTAAAGTGAACTTTAGTATAGATTTAGATTATAACAGATATTTTTTAATTGCATGAATATTTTTTTATATTATTACCAATTCAGTACAAAAATCAATTCTAAATTTATATTAGTAGTTAACAGTGTTGCCAATTCCTTCAGACCAAAAATGGTAAAATTTTCTACAAAAAATTGCTGAAAAATGGCTTAAAACATATGTATATGAAAACACCACAAAAATAATAACAAACCGATTGATTTATTTATGTAGAGATCATATTGTTTAGTTTTAAAATTCTTTAGCATAAAAATAATCATAAAAGTAAGAATTTAAAAAATTAGGTTATCAATAATGTCAATACGTTGTTATTTTTATCGTAGGATTTATTTGTTCCTATACGATTTAAATAACTTTTGGGTACAACGGGTACAGTTGTCGCAACATTTGACACATCTTTTTAAACCAAACCTTCAAAAATAAGTAAAAATTAAAATTAAAATAATATAATATTACTTATTTAGCAAATCAATATTAAATGATTTATAATTTATAATCCACAGTTGTTCAATCTATTTCCTAATTTTAGATTCGGAAAACCAGTCCTTAAATTTTGGATTATTAAACTACTATTTTTTTTTTATATTGATGAATTTATTTTTTATTTGACTAGATTTTTTACTAGAAATAAATTTGTATTTCAATTGAAAAAATAACAAAAAAATAAAAATAAAAATAGCTAATGGCTAAATCAATTTTTTTAGTGGCTAAACAAGATTGAAAATGACTAAATTGGCAACACTGGTAGTTAGTAATTTGTACTCTGTATGTGACGTAAGACACGTTTCTATTCATATAGATAGTATCAACTAGGGTATGCAAATAATCGTAGTTTCATATTAATCAGTTTATTTGACAAATAATTATTCGATGTATATAAGTTGATCGGTTAAAAACTGCTTAATGGCAAATTATTCGATTACCAGAATTGTATTAGAAATACATATTGGACATATAAATAACACTAATTATAAAATTAAATCCATAAAAATAGTTATTTAGAAACTTAATGTAGATATCATGGGATTTATCTTAATAGTTCTATCACGTATTTGTTTAAAATAGTCGGACTATCGACCTAACACTATAATATTTTCTTCCAATTTAACTTTAATAAATTAGACTCTTTAATATCACTCTTCTTATTTTCTACCGCAGAATCATTTAATCTTTCTATTAAATAAACTATCCCAGTAAAAACATAATATCCAAAGAAGTAACTAAGAACCTAATCTTCCGATCCAAAAGTAGTGTAAAATCGAATCGTATCCAATGAATTTAACACAGAAGAATATTCTATTGTTGGTACCTATTTACGGAACGGAAAGTCATAAACAGTGAAGTTAAAATTTATTGGCTCTTTTGATGTTATTTGTATTACGTTGCATCAATAAAGTCATCCAGTACAAAACCATGCTAAAACCAATTTGGACTAATGGCATCCAATTATGGGGTACTGGCAGTAATACCAGTATTGATATTATGCAGAGGGCACAATCGAAAATTCTTAGAACTATGACGGTGCACCATAGTTCATAAGAAATGAGAATATCCATAGGGACTTAGAGGTACCATTGGTAAAAGAAGAATTTAGAAAATTCAGTGAAAAATATATTCAGAAACTTCAAACTCATCCAAATCCACTCGCTAGACTTCTTACTGAACTACAAACGTATTCAAGGCTTCGTAGAGCCGACCTAACGCCCTGCTAATGAGATGCCTGTTTGCAACTTAGCTCTCCTTAGAGAATAGATATTTTTAGTTTTTAAAGCCTAATAAAGGCAGATTCAGTATATAAATAGAAAGAAATAAAAAAATTATTTTACAACTTAAGCACAAGACAATAATGATACTTTGGAAGTAATGAAAAAGTGTTTTCCTAAATTTATTTTCCTAAATGATGTTAAATAAAATTTGAATTTAAAATAAAAATAATATAAACTTATAACAACAAATAAATTAGATTTCGGTTAATCGGTTGTTCGGCACAATAGACAGTTTTCAAATATAAGAACATTTAATCGACCAAAATTAATTGGACAACCGAATGGCGGTTAATCGATTGGATACCCTATAGTAATAACTAATTGTAATTTGTCACATAAATACTGACTTTGATTTATTTTGAAATCTTTCAATATCTGATCAGAAATTTTTTCTAAAGTACGTAAATATATTTAAAATCTCCACACATTTTTCTCACACGATCACTTGTCAGAAATTTTGAAAAAAAAAATGGAATATTTAGCTCGCAGATCACGTTAACAATCTGACGTGATTGTTAACAGCTATTAACTTATTTAGAAATGTTGTAATGATCATAAGAAATTATAAATATCGTAAATTTCGATTAAAATAAATTTGACCTAGAAATTATAATTTCTGTTACACATCGTACGTGACTTATTTTATTATAGAAGATAATCATTATTTAGAAATATTTTTCTCTAATATAGTTTATTACTTTCCTATAATA